>PVIW01003148.1:0-181123 GCA_004026585.1 Noctilio leporinus | reverse complement strand
AAAAAAAAAAAAAAAAAAAAAAAGAAGTTCCTTCTGCCCTGGCTGGTGGCACAGTGGATAAGGTGCCGGCCTGCAAACCCAAAGGTCGCTGGTTTGATCCCCCACACATAACCAGGTGGAAAGCCAGTTCTGGAGGCAGGTGAAAGGCAACCATACATTGATATCTCTCCCCCTCTCTGCCTCTCTCCCTTATCCTCTCTCTAAAAATAATAAATAACTATGTATCGTGCCAGATGGGTACTAGATTTATTGGGGTGATTACTTCATAAGTTATATAAATGTCTAATCACTGTCATGCACCTGAAACTAATATAATATTGTATGTCACCCATAACTGTAAAATAAGTTTTTCAAAATTAAGTTAAACACACACACACAAAACACGCCCAAAATGAAGTCATTTATGCTAAGTTTCATGTCCCCAAACAGACTGAATTAAAGTTTTGGTTCTACCAGGAACAGAACCTTAAACTAGTCAATCAGGAATCACTGAATCAGCACTAGTTAGGTCATCTGCCTGATAGACCTCTGCACCCCTCAAGGAAGGTAATTTTGCAACAATCAGCTCACTTCTTTGCCCTTTTGAGTTCCTTGTCCCTGCTTTCATCTGCCTATAAAAGTCTCATTTTGTGCAGCTCCTCAAAGCTCCTTTCTATCTGGGATGCTGCCTGATTTTAATTGGTTTCTGCTCAAATAAAACCATAAAAATCTTATTATGTCTCTGGGGGAAAGCAGTTTGTCACCCCAAAACAGGCTTTCTTCAGATGTTAGTGTAAGCTTATTTTTAAGGAATGAAAATTCAGGAAAAAAACTTTGACCTTCCCCCTAACTGCCTAAAATAACTGATAGAAGACCTGCTCCAGGAAAAGAGCTATCATCACAGATAACTATAGTTTAATATAAACTAGGTGTGATATATAGGGAGGAAGTTAGCGAGGCCTGTTTGATCAAAGTCCTCCCTGTGTCCATTATTAAAGATGGTCCAGCAAACACATTTACTTACCAAATATTTGCTTTTCCATCTGCATGCGTATTGTCTTCTGGCCCTTCGAAGTCTCAAACCACACCACCACCACCCCCCCAACCCCCACCCCCGCCTTTCTCCTCAGTTCAAGGTGGCGAGTAAACCTCAACTACTGGACTTGCCCTGAGGTCTCCTATTCTTAGGATCCCTCATTACTACATACTTAATCAATTTGTTTATTTCCTCCTGTTTATCTGTCTCATCAATTTGATTGCTGAGCGAGAAGAATTTAGAAGGTCAAAGGAAAATTATTTTTCCTCCCTCAGTTTATCTTTTAGCACACACAGCTAAAGATTTCACAATGGCAATTTTCCTTCTAAGAAAAGTCCCTATTATGTATTCCCAGGGGGAAAAATAGACCCTAATTTAATTTCCTTAAATAGATAACATAATCTGTCTATATTTCATCCTAAATCGAATGGCACTAGTTCCTTACTGTCAGTGACTACTGTAGGACTTTGCCAGTCCTCAGGTGCCTTCACACCCATCCCTCATCTTTCCCTGTTGCAGCCAATCACAGGGGCCATGGCCCCTGGATCCCATGTCAGCAGGCTCCCAGCTGGGTTCGACCAGTGGAGACTGCAGGCTAGATTAGAAGGGGGAGAGTATAGGAGATGGACGCCTTCCTTCCATGTTACTCAGTAAATGGGTTGAAATGTGGAATACACTGCCTCCAGAACCCAAAGCAATCTCTGAGGTGTTGTGCTTCCTTCTCAGTGGTGGGTGGTACAATTGCAATAATTTGCCCCAAGGGGGGTGTCCTGCTATGCCCAGATCACTGAATCTCTAAAAATGTCACTGATGTTATAGGACACTGAATCTTCATAGGGTTTATCTCCCACCCACTGGAGCACAGTGTCTTCCCAAAGTCACCAACATACTTGTGACTTCTTGTCCATCCAGTCCAATGAAGCCATAAATATAATAAACCAATGCTATACCTGCATCTCCAGATCCCTCTGGCTTATCTTATTTCAGAGGATGGAAAGTGAAGGAAGCCCTAGAACAACAACATAAAGGTATACCGCTGTGTCCATCCCACAGGAACACAAACTGCTTCTTATTCTCTGTTCTTACCAGAAAGAAAAAGGATACCTTCATCATATCAACAGCCTGTTCCAGAGACCATGGTAGTCTCTGGCAAGGATGCACCTGACACAGCAGACTTCACCTGTTGGGCTCTGAATCTAAAAACTGACACAAATACAGAAACTGGGTAAGACGTCATGATTTTTTATTTAGAAAGTGGCCCTCAGGCTCCTGATCACCCATTCTAGATTTATTTTTATTTTATAGATTAAGCAATGTTCAAAACTCTTACCGCTTGTTCATTCGTATCAACCCGTAAGACAGAATGTCTTAGCCATTTTTATAATGCTCTCTGTGACAGACTGCCCTGAGGACCATTCTTTCTTTCTTCTTATTATAATTCCATCCACTTTGCTTCTGATGGTTTTAGTCCTACCACCTGGCCTTTGTTACTTTAAGATCCTATCATCTCCATGGCTATAGGAGAAAAGGTCAACCTATAACAGCATCACTTACCTCTGTAGCCCTGTCCTACAGAAGATAGTCACTACTAATAGACACATCAATGAAGAGAGGTGCCAGTGACTCTGGTGTGCCTTTTAGTAGCATTCCTTATAATGTCAGAAATTGAGGCATTGTCTGGATTGTTCTGCAGAACATAGTCAGAAGGTAGATTTTTTAGACATATAACACATCTCTGAGAATATACATATCTCTGAGCCTTTTGATTCTTCACTGTCTTCCAAAGCAGTATGAATGTTCTATTTCACCTTTCAAAGCTTCCTACAGCAAGTTAATACTATTTCCCTGGGGGTTAAGTCCTGTGTTACAGAGAATGTTCTCATATCTATAAATCCTTCTTTACCAAACATTGTATCTCACCACCACTATTCACAGTCTTTAGGATCCAGTCCCATATATATTCTCTCAGCTATGGCCATTACATGTTGGCTAGATCCTGCAGCTTTTGTAGTATATGGTCCATTTCTTCCTTTAGCAGCTAAAGAAAATGCTAAGTTATATTGTTACTTAACTCCAGGTATGAGTCTGGCAGCTAGGAAGGACAATGGGGGTTGATTATGGAGAGTGGGTGCATATCATCTTACAAGGTAAAGGCCTCTACATTGTGTTTAAGTCAAGAAGAATCGTGGCCTTTAACAGAAAGAGAGGACTAAAAATAAAATCTCAAATCTCTCAATCAGAATTAATGCTCCTTCCTTCCTTCTGGTCTTGTTTCATTGTGGCCCTTGCACTAAAAGCCAAAGTCCTTTGGCCTAGAAATTGAAGCTGTTTCTTCTATATATACCACCTTCCAATGCCCTAAATAAACTTGATAGATGAATAAGTATTTGGACTCCAATTTATCAGAGTCTCCTATAATTTTGTAAAGCTCCCATAGCTTTAGGGAATACATTAAACATGGGAGAAAGGTGTGGTCCATAAACATGTGACCAGTGCTGTGGGGGTGTATGTGTTAGGTATAGATCTTAAGGTATGTTCATGGAAGAAAACCTGGAGGCCTAGTCGGGAGGTGTTGGGTAGGTATGTTGGTAAGGGTGTTGGAGGAATATGAGGAGATAAAAACAAAAGATTAGAAATGATTGAAGGGAGAGATGTGGGACAATGAGGAGTGAGTATACCTGTGAGCAGTTCCAACCTTTTGAATAAGTGGTGATTTTCATTCCCATGCCTGCCCTACCCCATTTATACATTCCTTAGCTATTTTTATTTTATTATTGATTCTTCATTCCATTGATTCTTGAAGATTTCTCTCTTTTTAAGACTTTATTTGCATATTTACTTACTTATTTTTAGAGAGTGGGAAGGAGAGGGAGAAAGAGAAGAAATCTTGAAGATTCCTTCATAAAATGAGACTACCCCTGGGAAGCACTTAGCTCTAATAGTTAACATTTTAGTTACCAATTAAGCCAGTATGTAAATACTAGATCCTAAAGGGAATGACCTGTGGTGGTTTTTGTTTTAGATGTAAATTCAGCTATACTATTGTCCCCAGTTATTCAAATACTCATTTACGTATTACAGTAAAGGTATTTTGTAGATGTGAATTAAATCCATCATCAATTGGCTTGAAGAGACATTATACCAAACAATCTAGGTGTGACTGGTTCAATCATTAAAAGGTTTTAAGAGTAGAATTGCGGCTTTGCAGAAGAAATTCCTCTGTGAGTAACAGCTTCAGCTGGTGCTGCTAGTCTCAGTCTTTTCTTTCTGATGGCCTACTCTGCCAGCATGCCTTGCCAGCTACCACAATCACGTAAGCCCCTTCTGTGCAATAACCCCTCAACACATACCTCCTACTGGTTCTGCTTCTCTGGCTGAACCCTAATAAGAACTGGGAGCTAGGCAAGTAGAGGCTTGCATGAAGAAATAAAGGAAGGGGAGCAGGCAGCAAACTGAGTACTGACAGGTGAGTTAACCTGACACTTCTGCATAAGGCAGTCTTTATTTGAGAAAATAATAGGTCAGAAAAGACAGAAACCCAAGGACACAGAGTACAGAATAAAGAAAGGTAGAAATGGTGAGGAGGCTACATCACCAACTCACTCTTAATTGGCAGCTTTGGTTATTGGCAGTAGGCAGAGTGCAGGGGCAGTATTGACTTTCTAATGGAACCTAGTATCTGAAGACTGCGTGGAAGTTACTCCTCAGAACAGCACACACTCACTTTGGCTTCTTTGTCCATTTCTATCCTTTCGTGCAACCAGTGGCAAATGCATAACTTGTGCAACTAATGCTTCCAGACTCACCCACAAAGTCAAAGACACCTGAAAGAGAGAGAGAGCAGGGAAGGAATCGGGTTCCTTGTACATCCAGTGTTTTTCCAAATACCATGCATTAATAATTCTCCCAAATTTTCCAGAAACTAGTACAAATTCTAAACTGTGTAGTTGAATAACTCAACAGCAAGATTATGATCTAAGGTAGGAAAACCAGAATGTTTAGAAAGATACACACTTACTTAAGCAGGTTAGTAAAAGATGACAAGGTAGAAGAAAATGACCCTTGATGACTAAGAAGGCAACCACACAGCATGAAAAAATCAGTAATAAGCACAAAGTTAAAGACCCAAAACTAGGCAGACTTGAAACTGCATCAAAAACTAAAGGAATTAGCAATTAAATGAGGGATGTTAATAATAATATTAATCTAATAAGCTAGAATTTTTCACATAGAAATTACATGAAAAATAAGTTGAAATTAATGAAACCTTTGCATTGGAACGATACAGAGAAGATTAGGATGGCCCCTGCAGAAGGATGACATGCAAATTTGTGAAGCATTCCATATTAAAAAAAAAAAAAAATCTTTGCAGTATAATTTTCTTCTGAAAGGAATAAACTACTGATACCATAGCATGCATAAATCTCAAAAACAGCATGCTGAGTAAAAGACACCTATACTAAAGAATGTATACTGTGTGATTCCTTTTACATAAAGTTCTAGAACAGGAAAAACTGATCCATGGTAGGTAGTTCTACGGGGAAGAAAAGGATTGGCCAGAATGGACAAGAAGGGACTTTCCAGGGCAATTATTAGTCATCAGGGAAATACAAGTTAAATGCAAGATAGAATTACAATGATCAGCCCTGGCTGGTGGCACTGGATAAGGTGCTGACCTGCAAACCCAAAGGTTGCCGGTTCAATTCCCAGCCAGGGCAACATAACCAGGTTGCAAGCCAGCCAGCCAGCCAGGTCTGTAGCTGGAGGCAGGTTAAAGGCAACCATGTTTCTCTCCCTCTCTCCCTTCCCCTCTCTCTGAAAAATAATAAAATCTTAAAAAAAAAAAAAAAGAATTACAATGAATGACATCAATGAAAACTATGCACAAGGAGCATGCTTTGATGTTGTTGAGAAATCCATGAGGCAAGAAGCCGTGGCTAGCCCTCTCACTTCTGAGAGCAGCCTCTGCTTAGTGTCAGCAAAATATGGAAGCCTTTATGAGAACAGTAACCACAAGAATCTGAATTCTGCATGAGCCAAGAAGCAGAACTGCCCCCAGCACAACCTGGGATGAGACCGTATCCCTGAACAATGCCTTGAGTGCAGCCTCTTGACATCTAACCAGAAGTCTTGGAAACTATGGTGTAATAAACATGTTATTTTGAGCCACAAAGTTTGTTTTCAGCAATAACTACTAATGTAGCAACTAATGTAGAGGTTTCCATATTTTGTCACAAATAAATTAAAAGTGAGAAATATTGGTATTTTCTAAAAAGCTATGCATTGGGTTGGTAAAAAAAAAAAAAAAAAGTCTATATGTTTTTTTTTTCCGTAAAATAAAAGACACATTTTCACCATTGACTTTATAGATTTGGATATTTTGAGTATATTGGCTATCTCTCATGTTGTAGTATAATGTTGATTGTTCTCAATTAATGTGTCTATTCAATTGCTATCAACTTCAACTGGTCTACCCAACCATGGAGCATTATGTAGTGAGAAACTCTCACATAAAACTTCACAAACTACTTCTGACATGTTGACTCAGTCATAGCACCTTCTTTATATACTGCACAAATCTTTTTTGCATTTCATTTGCATTTTTCCTTTCCTGAAATAAAAAAGCATAATATGCTGAAAATATTGTTTTTCCCATCTTCAATATTAAAATAGTTACACAAAAATTCACCAATTAAGCCCTGGCTGGTGTGGCTCAGTGGACTGGCACCAGCCTGAGAACCCAAAGGTCGCTGGTTCGATTCTCAGTCAGGGAACATAACCAGGTTGCAAGCCAGGTCTCCAGCCAGAGGCAGGTGAAAGGCAACCATACATTGATGCTTCTCTCCCTTTCTTCCTCCCTCCCTGCCCTTCTCTCTAAAAATAATGAATAAAATCTTAGAAAAAAAGATTTAAAAATTCACCAATTATTTTTGGTGCTTCAAATATTTATTTTAGATAGTAAAGGCTTTTATTGTTCTGGATCCAATTATAAGCCTCATGGCCAAGAATAACTAAAAATGAAGATTCAGGAGCATATGAAAAAAAAGCAAAAAACTAAAGCACCTTACATATATCCTAGAAAGGTGGGTATTCTAATTATAATGAATAATTGCCTAATTTGAATATTCACCAATTTTAGAAGTTTTTAAAAAATTCATGCTGATATGACAGCTATCATAATACAATCTAGAAAAATTGTTTCAAATGAAGTTAAAGATGACTAAATGCTACTTGTTCTGTCTTAAGGATAAAATCAAATGAACTTTTTGGCCAACACAATACAAGGATAGGCTATGTATGGGTCAATGGAATAGACATAAAAGTCCAGAAATAAACCCACACATTTGTGGTCAAATGCTTTTTAAACACATCTAGGAAGAGATCAAGACAATTCAATAGAAAAAAAAAAAAAAAGCATTTTCAACAAATGATTCTGGGATGTCTGGATATCCAATCACATGCAAAAGAATTGGTTTGGCCCCTTCCCTCACACCATACACAAAAATTAACTTAAAGTGTTTCATAGATCTGTACGCAAGAGCTATAGCTATAAAACTCTGAGAAGAAAACCCAGGTTAAAATATTCAGGATCAGGCACTGATTTCTTAGATAGGACAATAAACACAAGCAAAAAAGATAGATAAATTGGAATTCATCAAAGTTAAACGAAAAACCTGAAATACCAAATATTGGTGAAGGTGAGGAGTGATCTTTCATACTTTTCTAATGGAGACAGAAAGTGATATAAGCGCTTTGGAAAACGCTAGTTTCTATCATAGATTCACCTCTTAACCCAACAAATCCATTTCTAGGTATTTACCTAACAGAAATGATGAATACCTGTAAATAGTCTTATACAATTCTTTTTGTGGAAAATGTTGGTAGCTCAATAGCTTTAGTACAAGGAAGTTCCTCCACAAGATGATAGCAGGGAAGTTCTGTTGCTGCCTATTTGGAGAAAGGGTTAAAGCTAAGGATCCCTCTTTGGAAGTCTTTATTGCATATATTGACTATATAAAGAATGCCATGAAGCTCTGGCTGGTAGCTCAGTGGATAGGTGCCAGCCTGCAAACCCAAAGGTCACTGGTTCGATTCCCAGACAGGGCATGTAACCAGGTTGCAAGCCAGGTCTCCGGCCAAGCCCTTAGCTGGAGGCAGGTGAAAGGCAATCATACATTGATGCTTCTCTCTCTCCCTCTCTATTTCTCTCTCTTCCCCTCTCTCTAAAAAATAAAATCTTTTTAAAAATAAAATAAAATACTAGTTACTATAACAGATGTAGAACCTCCAAGTCTTAAATAATTAAATGTTTATTTCTTCTTCAGCTACAGTCCTATGGATTAGAAGGTTGTAGGGACTCTGCTTTACATGGTCAATCGGGGACCCAAGCTTCTTCTATTATATATCTGTGCCTTACTCCAGGTTCTCAGAGTCCTTTCCAATAACCTGGTAGATTGGAAAAGAAATGAAGATTACTTGTACTTTTCATGGGGCAGACCTGAAAATGACATGTATCACTTTTTAAAAAAAGATTTTATTTACTTACTTTTAGAGAGAGGAGGTTGGAGTAGGGGGAGAGAGGGAGAGAAATAGCAACGTGTAAGAGATACATCAACGTGTGGTTGCCTCTCACATACCACCAACCTGGTACCTTGCTCACAACCCAGGCATGTGTCTTGATCGGGAATCAAACCAGTGACTCTTCAGCTCACAGGGTGGCACTCAATCCACTAAAGCACACCGACCAGCATGGCATATATCATTTTTCAATGTTTTATTGACCAAAACTCAGCCAAAAGGCCTCACCTAACTGCAAGCTATATGCCCTAAAGAAGGAAAAGGAGACTTTCAAAACTCAACAAAAGAGGGATGTTATATGCCTACTGTGACACCTAGAATATGAAATAGTTCTTGATTTAAAACAGATCAGGTATTTATTGATACAATGAAAATACCAAATAAAATTAAATTATAAAGGAGAAGGAAATAATGGGCATAAATGAATCACAACTAAGTCAAAATATATGTATATTTATTATTGATCAAAAGGATGATTATATTTTAATATCTAAATTTCAATGCAGAGACAGAGAGAAAAGGAGTATAAACTTAGTCCATAACTGGGCTTAATCTGAAGTGGGGATAACAGGAGTCAATGGTTACTGATGGCTATGTTCTGGTTCTGATGTTCTGATGGCTATGTAACAAACTATTTCCAAACCATGTTATGGGTCATGAATTTAAGCAGGCCTCGCCTGGAGAAATCTGTTCTATTGACGGAGGACATAAGATGTTTATCTGACAGATGGGGTGTTATGGAAGGTCCAAGATGGCTTCACTCATATGTCTAGTATCTTGGCTAGAAGACCAAGCTAAGTGGGAATTGCTGACTAGGGCATTTATACATGGCTTCTCTAGCATGGTGGCCTCTGGGTAGGTGAAATTTTTACATAACATCAGGATTTTTGGAAGTCAGGGGTGACTATACTTATGAACACATCAGATACAATAGACATTAAATGGAAAATCTGTCAAAGGAAAAAAAGGACATTGTTTAATGAGGAAATGTCAATTCACCAGAAAGATATGACAATAAATATATACGTACCCAACATCAGAGCATTTAAATATATCAAGCAAGCTGACAGAACTAAAGGGAGAAATAGACAGCAGTACAGTAATAGTAGAAGACTTCACTTCCCCACCTTCAATAACAGAGCATTCTAATAGAAGATCAACAAGAAAACAGACAACCTAAGTAGCACCATCGATCAAGCTGACCTGGCACATACAGAACATTCCACCCAACAGCAACAGAATACACATCCTTCTCAAGGACACACTGCTCTTTCTCCATGAAGAGGTCACATGTTAGGTCACAAAATAAATCTCAACAAATTTTAAAAGACTGGAATCATACCAAGTATCTTTTCCAACCACAATGGGAAAACCTAGAAATTGACAATATAGAAAAACTAGAAAAATCACAAATATGTGGAAAGGAAACAACACACCCTTGAACAACCATTGGGTCAAAAAATAGATCTAAAAGGAAATTAGAACGGACCTCAAGGCAACCAAAAATGAAAATACAACATTCTAATACTTATTCTGCAGTCAATATTTAGTACCAAAGCAGTAGTGCCAAAAGGAAAATAAATGCCTACATTAAAAAAGAAGAAAGGTCTTAAATAAACAACCTAATTTTATATTTCAAAGCTAGAAAAAACTTATCCAAAATTAGTAAAAGGATGGAAATAACAAAAATTAAAACAGAAATAAATGAAACAGAAAAAGAAAAGCAATAGAAAAAATATCAAAACCAACAATAAATATTTTTTAAATATAAATAAAATCAATGAACCCTTAGAATAAGTAAGGTAAAAAGAGAATACACAAAATCAAAAAATGGAAGAAGAGATTTTACAATTGATGTCACAGAAATACTTTTAAAATCATAAAAGGCTTTCATGGATACTTATACATCAACAAGCTACATAAATTAGAAGAAAAAGTTTACAACCTACTAAGAGTAAATTATGAAGAAACAGAAAATCTGAAAAGATCTATAACTAGTATCGATATTGAGTCAGATATCAAAGCTCTCTAAACAAAGAAAATCCCAGGATCAAATGGTTACACTGGTGAATTTACCAAACATTTAAAGAATTAATGTCAATTCTTTTCAAATTCTTCTAAAAAATTTAAAGAAGAGGGAACACTTCCAAACTCATTTTATGAGGCTAACATTACCCTGAGAAGAAAGTCACCACAAGAAGAAATATTACAGGCCAACATCCCTGATAAATATAGGTGCAACAATCCTCAACACAATGCTAGCAAATTGAATTTAACAGCACATTACAAAGATCACATACCATGATCAAATGAGATATATCCCTGTGATGTAAGGATGGTTTGATTATGAAAATCAACCAATGTGATACAACCCACTGACAGAATATAAAATAAAAATCACATGATCATCTCAATAGATGCAGAAAAATCATTAGCCAAAATTCAACACCTTTTCACAGTAAAACGAAAAACTCTCAACAAAGTAGGAACACAAGGGAAGTGCCTCAACATAATAAAGGCCAACAAGTGTTTGGCAAGATTGTGAAGAAATTGGAACTCTTGCACGGCATTGATGGGAATGCAAAATGGTACAACTGCTAAGGAACATTATGGAGATTCCTCAAAAAATTAAAAATAGAACTATCATATGATCCAGCAATCCCACTTAATAAATAACTACATCTATATTGGAATTTTATGGAGAATAAATTACCTCCAAAACAGAAAGTTAAAATCTATAACAGATAATGTTCCAATGAAGCCACAAGTCCTCTTTATGCTGTTCATTATCATCCACAATAGTACATGAATGTCACAAAAAGAAAACTTTGGTAGAAGTTTCCAAGGAATCACGAAAAGATGGGGATTTAAAAGCCAGCCTGTTACTTAAGGTCAAATGAAAACCCACAGGAGATCTGGGGCTATTTCAACCTGTGATGTTAGCAGAGTCTAGCCTGAAACTAAAACGTCTGGAAAGATGAAAAGTGTAGATAGGACAGTATACAGGCTAAAAGTATGAACACAAAAGACAATGTAATCTAAGTAAATGGCTCCATATCTGAACATAAACATTGTTCAGTAAAGATTAGAGATTCTAAAATGCCTTTAGATAAGGATGTCTGTAAAAATGTTCTATTCCTTCATCAGGAAAACTATATAGGGAATAGAATGCCAACCAGAGACTTTTGTGATGAAAATACGCATCAACCCAGCACACCTTCTATTATATCTGCCTAACCTGACTGGATAGGGCAGAACCTTGATAAGCCAGAACACTAAGATATCAGGATATATATTCTACTTTCTCTTGTCATCTTTGGCAAGGGCATAACTACATCACTCTTAAAACTGAATTCTGGTAGAAAAATTACCATTTAAACACATCAATTAAGTAGATTGAAAATGCCAAATTTAAATGGACTGGCAGTTTGCATATCAGCAAAATTTCTGTAATTTGGGGTTCATTCTTTTTATTACAAATTTCAAAACTTAAGGTGTGTGTAAATTTAACTTCTTTCATTTAAAAAAAAAAAAAATAGGTAAGTTCTAGAGATCTGCTGTACAACATTGTACCCATGGGGAACAATACTGTTGTTCACTTAAAGTTTTGTTAAGTGGGTAAATCTCATGTTGTGTTCTTTCCACAATAAAGTAAAATACAAAAATAACTGAATTGCTAAAAAGAATCCAAACAAGTATCAGGGTCAGTAAGGACTCCAAAGAATGGGATGAATACTTGAATCATCCGACACTGGATTTGGGGATCTGAATCTCACATACTCTTGGTGACATCTGCTCAAAGCCAAGCAGAGGAAGGAAATCTAGCAACATAAAAAGAAAAGTGAATCAGACTTTTGGTCAGCTCTGTAGCAACACTGAATGACGAGAGCAGAGCAATTCAATTCACAAACTTACCTTTTGGAACAATACTAAGGAGCTGAGAATCAGTGAATTTCCTCACTACAGGTCAATGGAAGATCCTGACACTTGAACATAACACAACACTACCACATTTGGCTCTTCTGTGGCAAATATATAATAATGCCTCTCTATAATTTATTTATTATAAAATACATAATAAATAATAGAAGTCTCTCTCCTTTCTACTTTGATACGTTATTTTCCCAGTTTAATGTACACATATACTGATCTACACATACACACACATACACACACACACTTGAAATAAATGGTCTTATTCTAACCGTATATCATTCTGCAATTTGTTTCCCTTATTTAAACTCTATATAGATGCACTTCATTTTTTTCTATTGACTGCATAGTATTACCAATGACTAGTTGAGCAATTACTCAATGATGACATTTTTATTTCACTTCTTGTATTTTAAAACTTTTTTAATTTATAAAAGTAATACTTGCACGTTTTTAAAACTCAGACTGTACAGAAGTGCCTAAAATGAGAAACAAAAATCTTCCACTACCCATCCCTCCCAACCCCACCACTCCCACACCCATTACTCAGAGGTTTGATGAACAGTTTCTATTTTAAGTTCTACTTTGATTGCCACTGAAATTGTATGTAATATATTTATATCTCTTTTCCTTGATTTATCAACTATAGATGTTAAATCTTGACAGCTTATGGTAATAATTTTGGGATATCTGTTTTAAATTAATAAATTCAACACATGGATGAAAATGAAAATAAAATAGGCATTTGGCTATTGAATAGTCTCAGCCTGCTCCTAATAATTAGTCATCTTTTGTGACTGCTACAAATAAGATTTTAGTTACAGAAATATAGTTTAGTAATAGCTTGGATTTAGATACAGATAAATTCCTCCAGGAGACAGAATACCTTACTTCATACCATGGTCTCTCTGCCAATTAACTTTGTGACTATAAACACCTTATCTAACCTCATGGTACCCTAGTTTCTTATCTCTTCAAATAAGAAAATAATAACTATCTTACAGATCTGAAAGAGAATCAAATCAAATCATATCTAGTAAACCACAGGAGTATCATTGGTGCCTTTTTATTATCCACCTCTGTCATTCCTGAAGCAGGCGCTGGCCAAACAGAGAGCTGGACAGGTCAAACCTCAGCGTCAGGAATCCTCACGGTACCCTGCTACTTCCCAGGCCTCAACCGTCAGAGATCTGATAGCAGGAGGGTGCCAGCAGAAGTGTGAGCTAAGGCAACAGTGCAGAGTTTCTAAAGCAAAACCAGGAACTAGATGCAGGAGAAACAGATGCCTGTTGCCACCGGTGGCAGCCAAAGAGATGCCATCATGCCCTTCCCCAGCCCCACCTGTAGAAGGATTTAAGTACCTGATTTGGGGACAGGGAGTGAAATGGCAGAAGCCCGTGGGTGTAGGCATCAGATGTCTAAGTCTTTCAGATGACCCTTGAAACTAGCTCCTGGGACAGAGAGCAGAAGGGGAGAGAGGAGCTCCTGGCTACAGATGGTATTACATCATTGCCGGGGGCAACTACTACAGTCCAGGAGTCCATGAGCCATGTGGGAGAGCTCTGAGCCAGAAGCCTCCAAAGCCCTCATCAGTTCTCCTGAAGTGAGCTTTCGTTCTCTAAAAATGAGATCTCTTGCACGAACTCATCAGTAGATATGTGAGGACTGTCAGTTCTGCAATTAATCTCAACGTGTCCATAGAATCCAGTGACGAGTCTCCTGTGAAGGATGGCACTTTACATTTCTGGAGCGCACCCCCTCGCTATGAGTCAGTAAGCAGTCTCATTTTTTCAGACTACAGCCTTGTTCTGGAGGTCTTGGGCCCATTCAGCTGTAACTGTGCTATGTGCTGAATAACGGAAAGTGCCATCTGAGATAAGGCTAGATGTGGAGGGAACAAGTGTAAGGCCCCCTCAAGATTTAAAATGAGAGAATAAGCCATCCTCTGAGTGATTCCAGGGAAAGTTAAGTGCATAGGAAGGAATCAGTTATCTGATGGAGGAAAAGAGGAAGCTGTGAGCAAAGTTTGAGGGTGCTCCAAGATACTCTGGGAGTATTCTTAGGGAGGTGGAACTTGACTGGAGCTGTAATTTAGTAAGTGGAAATCAACTGTTTTCAGAAAAAGATGTAGAAACAGAAATGAATGGCTCAGTCCTTTTGTACTGTTAATAGAACAGTAATCTTCTGCATGACAGGTTGGTACATGGCAAAAATAGTAGTAATCATAGCAATATAGTAGTGAGATGATGTTCTGGATTTAGACACAGATCAAGTCCTTGAAGACCACTGGACTAGGAGCCAGAATATCACACTTCTCTCCAGCCTACAGCAGCTTAGAAAAAGCTTAAGTCTTTCCAAACAAGTCTGAGGAATGGGAGCCCCAACAAGTCCCCCAAGAAGTGGATCTTGGTGGAAATGACCCCCCAGAGCATGGAGCCATTAAGCCTGGAACCTATTGCTAAGTCCCCTTGCTAGGATCCAGGTGTACCCAGCAGTTTTAAATCAAATTATCTTTCCATGTTGCAGTCCTCGTCAAGGTAACTTGAGTATCCGGCTACCTATTTTTATTTCTCTCTAAATTGCTGTCATTTTCTTCATATTTTTACATTTTATATTATGAAAATTTTCAAACACGTAGTAGATAAAATAGAATAACAAATATATATAACATATACAATGTATAATGAATAGTATAAAATACCCATTAACCAGACTCAATCATTATCAAGATTTTCCCACACTAAAGATTTTCCCTTACTAAAAACGAAATGCTAGACCCAAAGCATTTCATCCCCACTTCCTTAACTATGGCTCTCCAAAACATATCTATACTTTCCTACATGCCCACCATATTCCTTTCTGTATTTGTAAGTTTCTGTGAACCAGGTTAACAGGAGATAGATGCATTCTCAGGGTGCTTACAGAACCAGGTTTCTGACTCAATGCACTTACTGAGGTAAATGCCACCCTGAGAACCTTCTAGTCACTAGGATCCCTTTGTCTGAATATGACTTTAATAACTGATCCAGGTCCTCTTACTTCTCAAATGTGTAAATCTACACATACTCATACACACATGCACTCACTGTGCACACATGCACACACACTAAAAAAACTAAATTAAGTATCCCCTTCTGTGCAGTAGAACAGTCATTGTAACAGTTCTGGTAGGCTATAATTGGGGATGCCACCACACAAAAAACAAATGCAAAGGTAACACCTATGCTGGCTTGGAAGAGAGCAAAATGAGGATGTTAGAAAGCTAGAAAAGTACCAGCTTGTGGGGAAAGAAACTGAAAAACATACAGCAAAATTCAGCTGTCTCAAATCATGACTTCTATTCAGTATGTAAGAATATCCCTTATCTACGCCTGGCTTCCACTTCACACCCAAGTTCTCCTCCTGACGACAGGCCCAAGGTAGTAACTTCGTATGAAGTCCTCTTTTCCTTCCTTTCTCTCCATCTTCCCTACCGACACCCTCTCTCCAAAATGTCCCTTCCACTACTCCCCAGTGTCTTAATTTTTAAAACTAGGAACACATTACATTTCTTTGGCCTAACATGTATACGATACATAGTACAGTGTCTGGTATACAGCCTCTGCTACGGTCTAAATGTCTGTCCCCCTCAAATTCACATGTTAGAATCCTAATACCCAATGTGATGGTGTCTGAAGGTAGAGCCATGGGGAGGTGATTAGGTCATGAGGGTAGAGCCATCATAAATGGCATTAGTACCATATTAAAAAAAAAAAAAAAAAAAAAGTCTTCAAAAAGCTCCCTAGTCCCCTTCCAGCATGTGAGGACACAGTAAGAAGGTGCTGTTGATGAATAAAAAAGAGGATTCTCACCAGAACATGGCAGTGCTGATGACTTGCTTAATCTTGGGACTTTTAAGTCGCAAGATCTATAAGAAATAAATTTCTATTGTTTATGTGCCACCCAGTCTGAGGTATAGCAACCCAAACACAGCCTGTTCAGAAATACTGGTTGGATGGATGGGTGGGTGGATGAATAGATGGGTAGATGAGTGGTTTAGATGAAAAAGTAACACTTCAAGATCTACCCGTGTATGGAACTCTACTATGACATCATTTGCCAAAATGGGTAACCAGTAATAACAACTGGATGGTCACCCAGATTAGAAAAGTGAGAGGTGACGCACACACCTTCCCCAAACACTACCACCAATCACCAAGCATAAGAATAAAGAAAACATCAGCGTGGAAAGATGATAGGCCCTTGGCTGGGACAAACCTAAATGCTAATCTTTACTCCACAGTTTCTAGTTGTGTAAATTTGAACAGGTTTGTTTTTAACTTCATTTATCCCATGTATAAAATAGGGATAACAGTGTTTACTATGCAGTGTTGTTATAAGGATTAAATTAACGAATGTGTATGAGGAGTCCATTTGTTATATGCTCGAAATATTGTAATTTTCATTACACAATAATATTTATTATCATTAAGAAACCTCCAGCCTTGCCTTGTGTGGCTCAGTGGATTGAGCGCTGGCCTGCAAACTGAAAGGTCATCTGTTTGAGTCCCAGTCAGGGTATGTGCTTAGGTTGTAGGCCAAGTCCCTGGTGCGGGCGTGTGAGAGGCAACCGACAGATGTATCTCTTGCACATCCATGTTTCTCTCCCTCTTTTTCTCCCTTCCTTCCCATCTCTCTAAAAATAAATACATAAAATCTTTTTTAAATGTTTTTAATAAAGAAATCTCTGGAGGGAACATGGAAAGTTATATTTACTTGAGAAATTGGCAAGCTAAACACTTACACAAAAGTAACAAGAGAAGGATGGCAAAATGGTATCTTGAAAGAGAAAAACTTGACAAATTAAATTTTAAGGAGCAAATGCCATGTACATAAAAAGACACTGTTTAATATTATCCACGTTGAGACCTAAGAAAACCTTTGCCAGGTTTCCAAAGAAAGGCTGATGTAAAAGATACTTGAGATTGGAATGTTTTGTAAGGCAATCAGGCACTAGCTCAAAAGCAAACACAGTGGGTGGTGCCTGTTGATTCCAGTGTGGTGAGGGGTGGAGGGGGAGAGGTGAGAGGAATGTGGAGAGTAGGACCAACAAAATGGCATTGGTCAGATTAACACAGCATAATGTATATAAAACAAAGTGGAGTCACTCTTGCCAACTAAAATGTCTTTCAGTCAGCCATGACACTTTGGTTCAAGAGGAAAACTACCTAAGTCACTCTACACACATCTGGGAAGGGGAGACAGCTAAGATATCTGCACATGTGACCAGAATATCCATGTCTGCAGAGCAGGATCACCTACAGATAGGCTCCTGGGGAAACTCTACTCTTGCGAGCAGAGGTGTCCAGCAGAACAGCCATGTATCACCCCTACATAGGTACTCAGACAGATTCCAAACTTGGCATCAGGGGTGCCAAGACATTTATCAAAAAGACCCAGAAGGGTGGAATACACCACTTTCAAGGTATAACGGAGGCAGGCACCAGACCACTGTTGAGACAGCCAAGCTCTGCGCACCATAGGGCTGGTCCATGACACACTAATCTCCCTTTGCATCAGCCACGGGAGCTCTTCTCTGCAAAACTGAGGACTTCACTTGTCCTGCTGCCCACCTAGCTTTAGAGATACTTCCTTGCAAGATGCTGACATTTCCTCTGCCCATTGCGCTGTCTCCCAGACCTACTGACTGAAACTCTGGGACTCAGATTCATTACCCCCCCCCCCATTGATTGCTGTGTGTGTGTATGTGTGTGTTATATTTCTCTTAGACTGTTAAGAGTGTGAGTAGGATATTAATGCATGTTGATGTTCTACTTTGAATGAACCTACATTCAATAAAAGCTGAGTGAACAGCATAGTTACTATGTGTAACTCATCTCTACTCCTTGGTGCTGGGCTGCTTAGCAGGCAGATAGTCGAGCAGCTGCCCAGCTGACTTATGGGAAAGGTTTTATCATGAACATATGCTCGCGACAGGGAGAACTAGACTTATGGGAAAGTTTATATCATGAACATATGCTCGTGACAGGGAGAACTAGAGAACCCAAGTGACAGCTCTGGGGAAGTCAGCAAGTGTATGAAGGGTGTGTTAGTCGAATTGCTAACTTGGATTTCTCCAAGAAAACAGTGCAGTTCTCAGAAAAGTGGGGCCCTGTGGGCTTGAGGAACCTGGGCAAGTGGTAGTCAGGCCTCAGAACATGGAGCTGACACCAGTGAGAGGAAGGGGAAAGGGGAACTAACATTAATCGACTAATGACTGGAATATAATGCCAGGCACATTATATTCTTTAAGTCACCACAACCCAATTATAGTAGTTATTACCTCCATACTACAGAGGAAGAAACTGAGGCTCAAAAAGATTATGTGATACATCCAAGTAGTACATCCTCTGCTAGTAAGGGGACAACACTGTCATAGTCATGCCCCAACCAACAGGGTGAGGTCTAGTGGCTGCAGTTCCTCCACTCAACAAATGCCTATTGAACATCTACTATGTGCCAGGCACAGGACTAGGTGCAGGAGATACAGTAGTCAATGAAGATACAGTCCCCTACTCTCATGGAACATAGAGTCTAACAGGAAGTTAGAGGTAGCCATCAGTCAAATAATGCCACAAATGAAAATAAAATTACCGAGTGAAAGATGAGTGCACGTAACAAATGGACTGACTCCTGTAGACTTGGGGCATGATGGGTGCCATGGGGGAGTGGCTCTAGGATTTACCTAGAATTAACTAGATAAAGGAGTGGTAAAGAAAAGCATTTTAAATGAGGTAACTGCTCATACAATGGTTTCAGTCAGAGTCCCAAGCAATGCAATGATGGCTACAGCTCAGGTGAGGGAGAGGGTGAAGACACAGTCAGATTTCCATTCTGAAAAGCCCAGGGTATTTTACAGGATCCGCTGGGAGGCATAGGCAGCCACAAAGCAGAGCCCTCAGGTGGGTTGTGGGTCCCCAGCTATACCCACCATGGAGTTGACACCAATGAGAGGAAGGAGAAAGGGGACCTTTATGAGGACAGTTGGGCTGTCCAATTATAGCTGCCTTGTATGCTGGGAAGCAGAGATTCATGGAACCACGTGAAGAGCCTCAAGCACCTATGCTAGGATGGGGCTTGATAAGTTTGTGCACATGATCTGAAGGAGGGAATATACAGTAAAAGCTGAACAACACATCCAACTAAAGATGGTTCTAGATCAGGGTCTGCAAACTATAGCCCTCAACCCAAATCGAGCCTGTGCCCGTTTTCATGCAGCCACAGCTAAGAGTGATTTTTACATTCTTTTAATGGTTTGGGAAAAAATCTAAAGGAGGCTAATATTTATGACACACAAATTATATGAAATTCACATTTCAGGGTCCATAAATAAGGTTGTATGGGAACACAGCCATACTCCTTATTTACTATTGTCTATGGTTGTGTTCACAACACAACAGCAGAGTTGAGTAACTGCAACTGACACCAGGGTGTTACCATGAAACTGGTATTATCATCCAGCCCTTTATAGAAAAAGTTTGCTGGGCAATTAGAAGAGCCTATAAATCTGACCATGTGGTCGGACAACTGACAATTGAGAAATGAGCTTTAGTGGGAACAAGTGCTAAGAAACATATTTTGTAATAAAAATATCCAAACTATTTATAAAATGAAGACAAGGCTCTGAGCTGTAAGGTCACAACTCAGAACAAAGCACAACTAGGAGGACTAAAGGCAACTAGGGTAATGTTACACAAATTTCCTGCCCTAAAATTCTAAAACTCAGTACATGAAGGATGAAGCTGGTTATCTGCAGATTCCAACTACATCTTGATAGGGTCTCAGGAATGATTTCAGGAAGCCTAGACTAAAATACAACTGAGAAGAAGGGCTATATTGTTTTGCACTTTCACTTAAAACTATATATAGCTATAGCTATCAACAGTCTTCATGTAATCCAAGAAAAAATTAGTAATAAAGATTTAGACTTTGGGATGTGTATGCAGGACAACTGAGGATGAGATATCACCAAACTTTGTCTTACACAACACTATAGTTCCAGTGCCTAGTTTCATGGCTGAATATGATAAACATTCAAATAATATTTGTTAAAGAAAGAAGGACTGGGGGAGGGAAGAAAGGAAGGAGAAGGGGAGGAGGGAGAAGAAAAAGGGAAGGGAGGAGAAGACAGGTGAGAAGAAAATTGGGCAGAATCTATAGGGTTTGAGTGCTGAACAGGACTTAAGCCAGATCCTGAGGATGAGGAAGAGCACCTCAGCAGAGAAATGGAAGCACAAAAGGCCAGAAGAGGCCATGAGGTGGGGAAAATTGTCATTTAAAACTCCCAGTCACCTTGGCTCTAGTTTGAAGGTAAGTTGGTTTCTCAAATCACTGGTCCTGCGAAGGGGCATCCAGGGCAATAGGAAAGGTGTATACCCCAGGAAAATTAACATATCAACCACACAGTAATTTTCTCACTCTCTGGGAGCAGTGTGGTGTGCACTGATTTCCCCACCCTGACCCTCAGGTGTACTTTCTGCACCTGCGAGGCTACAGAACTTACCTGGGACCTTGGTGACTTTCACAGGGTTGTGGCCTTCAGGGTCTTATCTCTGTGTGTCTGGCCTCCCTCTTGAACACCTCTGACTTCTTCCATTTCACTGTAATAGGAGTCACGTCCATAGACGTTCTCTGAGAACATCCAGCTCAGTTTGCTGCAAGACCCAACAGAAATAAGGTGTCTTTCCCAGGAAAGATTCTCTCCCTTGCCCAGCAAAGACTCAGCCAATATCAGGATTCTCTGATCTATTCTTGCTGAGAGGTGAACTCATCCTAGTGAACTGCAAGTCCCATGTCCTGGAAATCCCTCTGTCCCAAGCAAACCAGGACAGCTGGTAGCGCCAGACAGGTTCCTCGTTTACAATGGGCCTTTTACCCTGCTGTTCCTCAGACCTGACCTGGGTCTGCTCCAGAGGATCTGCTGCCTCAGGGTCACCACTCAGAATATTCCAAGTGGCTCCTGGGTCAGGGAAGGGGCCAGCCTGGGCTGGGTGAGTCAGTGGGGACAGGGTTAGGATCAGAAGAGATCAGGGGGCTAAGGAGGAGTTCCCAAGGAAACAGCTACTGGAAAGTTGGATCAAAGTCTCCTGTCTTTTATCTAGTATCTGAGTGTATTTCTGAGCATATATAATGAAGATTAAAGCAGTAGCTGGTATCAGGTCAAACTTTCAACATTTAGAATGTTTGGAGATAATGAAGAACTACTAAAGAGAAAGCTGCCTTAAACTCTATTTGCACATGAGCAGAATGTGAGTTATTAAAATATAAATAACAAAGAGGAGAGTAAAATTTTGTTGGTCAATAAAAAACAACTGTAATAATTGCAGTAATTTATATTTAACTACCATGCTGTATAAGTGATTACGACACATTGTGTGTTATGTAAATCATACACCAAGATTTTTGTGACTAGGGTACTAAATACTAGTCAGTCATGTATGCTCTGGTAGTAAGTTTTAAAACCATTAAAGGTAATTTAGGTTGGCCTAGTCTTGGAATTTTTTGCTTCAGGGAAAATCGGGAGTTATATATGGGTGAACTTTTCACAGGGAGGGTCAATATAACAATATCTCTAAGTAATTATTGCCATCTCTATTTATTAAAGAATTCTGAGAAATATTCAAAATCTGTCTAATTTTAATCTAATTAGTCCTCGCAATAGCCCTGGGAGAGAATTCTTACACAATGGCCTTCATTGTTTAAAGCCACCAGTTGTTAGAGGCCACAAAACAGTCACTTTGTCTGCAGCTGCTTCTCTGCCCTGGCTTAATTCATAAATGTTACAATGTTCTTTAAAGTAAAATGAGTATAAATATAAACTGACTCTTAGTGTGTTAATCATCTCAATCATCGTGAGACAAAATGATCTCACCACTAAGAATTTCTCAGAAATGACCATACCAGCTTAAAGAGGTAGAAGTGTTTGTTAGAAGGAAATGTAAAGTTATAGATTAACTCTCTATAACTAAAATATTTTACTATATTAATCCATAGGTATTTGCAGGGTTCCTGCTATGAGTATACTGTTAGGTGCTACAGACACAAAAACGGCTTAGGATAGAAATGAAGCAATAATTACAATAATGTGTGTGGTGATAACCTAGAGGACTAAATAAGCCAGGACATGTTAGTAAACCGAGGACTGGAGGTTAGCAGTCCTAAGAAGGGACAGGTACAAGCACCTCCACGTGTATCTTGATTCTTGAAGACCAACATTTGCCCATACCCTTGCTTTGCAGTTTGGGTCAGGTGGCATGGTCTTTAAAAACTCTTGATAGTAAAACAGGTACGGGAATGCTTTCACATACAAAATCCCATTCGTAGAGTGTCCCTTTGAAATAGGTAGAGCAAGTATTATTTTCCACTGTTTACAGACAAGAAAATTAGCGCAGCAATAGTACGCTGCTAGGAATCAGTGACTAGATGGTAAAGTTAGCAACTAAACCAAATTCCCCAAGTACAAGGTGCTCCCATCTATGATGAAGCAGTCCCGAAGCATTCCCAAAGTCAGCCTTCCACCTTCATTTTCAAGTTCCCAGCCAGTTACCATCTCCAGATTCCAGGGCTACTGTGCTCAGTTCTTAAATCAATCCCACCTGGGTCCACCTCTTTCTTCCTCTTTTTAGCCAGACATGGTTAGAGAAATCCATAGAAATGTTTACTTTTGGGGGTTCTTTTTTATATCTTTTTTTTTTCAATTATAGCCTTCACTATTATTTTGTACTAGTGTCAGGTGAACAACACAGTGGTCCCTCTTGATATTTCAAATACCCACATGGAACCATACATAGTTATTACAATACTATTGACTATATTCCCTATACTGTGCTTCACACCCCCATGATTACTTTGTAACTACCAATTTGTAGTTCTTAATCGATCACCTTTTTCACCCAGTCTCCCAACCCCCATTCCCTCTGGCAGCCACCGGTCTGTTCTCTATATCTGTGAGTCTATTGCAATTTTATTTTGTTCTTTAGATTCTACATATAGTTGTGTATCACACTACTAACCCTTGTTCACACACATCCAACAGCTTTCATTCCTTCTTGGGGGGAAAAAAAAAAGGAATACACATTCCAACAACATCCTATGGTAACCTATACACTCGAATGGAGAAAGGATTTTTCAAGATGGGAAATATGCAGCACCTGAACCTGTCAACTAAGTATCACCTTTTTCCCCCTTCATTTCCAAGAGAGATTTTACAAGAGGATGATATGGCCTCAAAGTGCTGCCAAATCTTTCACATATGAAATAGGGATCTCTCCTAGCATACCTCCAAGGAGTTCAGATGCTTTCTGCTGGTCACTCCATTCGTGTGCAGAAAGAAACCATTGGGGACAGTATAGAGTGTTGGTTAAGAGCTTGAGCTAGAGCTCTGAAACCAAGCTGCTCTGGAATTGAATTCCTACTGTTCGCTAGCTGCATAACACTGGACAAATTGGTTACTGTCCCTGAGACTTTGTGTCAAGGCACACACAAGAATCAAGGCACATAAGAGAATCAACCACGAATGCATAAATCAGTGGAACAACAAATCTCTCAATCGATCTCACTCTCTCTCACATGTTTTACATACATTATCTCATTTAGTCCTAACCATGGCCCTGTGAAGCAGATGTTGTTGTCAACAATTAGTAGGTAAGAAAATTGAAGAGCAAACAGGACAGTTTGCCAGGGATTATATGACTGTAAATGATGAGGCCAGGATTCAAACACAAGTAGTCTGATTCCAAGACCCATGCCCATGCTTTGAGTAATTTCCTTCTTCATAGTGAGGTTGTAAGGATTAAATGAGTGAATATAAGTTAAGGGCCCTTGCATAGTGTCTGGCACATAAACAAGCCTTAAGTAAATGTTAACTGTAGTATAATTTGTAACAATGCTACTTGTTCCAAGAAAATTCTGGGCCAGGTTATTTTTCATCTATTGTGGTTAATTGCCCTCAGGTATGTGTCTTGCAATTGAACTGACAGGCCTCTGGTGTTAACTACAACCTGTGTATTAAGGGTTACCTGACTAAGAAATAACTAAGTAGTTGGCAATTCTTTCATTTGCCCATGAGAAAAAGCTCTTCATACTAGAAAGAGATATGAAGTCTCAAAAAAGAATAGCATACTGAGCAATAGCTAGCAGAACTGCAGGCAGTACCCAGATTGTAAATTATATTTTAAAAGTTTATTGTCTATTGTTATAAACTCTGAATACACAGAAATAAGATTGCAAATAGTGGTTACATTCCAAGACTATTCACAGAAGTCTATTTAGCCCACTTTAAAGCTCAATGATAAAAATCATTCTCTAACCCAAGGGCCAGCCTAGGAACAGCAGTCCATGTGATTAAAGAGTAAGAAAAGTATCTTTGTTGGTACAAATGTTGATATAGAGTATATTAGTTATCTACTGCTCTATAACAAATTATCCCTAAACTTATCATATTAAAACAATATATACATTTATTATCTCACAGTCTCTGTGGGTCATCTGGGGTGGCTTACCTCTGTAGTTCTGCTCAAGATCTCTCAGGAGTTTTCAGTTAATACCACCCAACACTGCAGTCATCTGAAGCCTTATCTAGGGAGTTCCACTTCCGATACGGCCCACTCACATGGCTGTTGGCAGGAGGCCTTAGTTCTTCACCACACTGCCTTTCCATGGAGCTCCTTTCCATGTGAGTTCCTAATGACAGGGTAGCTCTGGCTTCTCTAGTACGAGTGATCCTAGAGAACAAGAAGGGAGCTGCAATGCCTTTTATGACCTAGTCTTATAAGCCATACACTGTCACTGCTGCCAGATTCTATTCATTATGGCCCGTAATTCATAAGAGCAGACCACACTCAATGGAGGGGGAGGGGTGTAAAAGTAAGCTCCACATCTTCATGTGAAGGGTATCACAGAATTTTAAAATGTATTTTAAAATTACCATAGAGCAGAGCCCTGGCTGGTAGCACCGTGGATAAAGTGCCAACCTGTGAACCCAAAGGTCACTGGTTCAATTCCCCAACCAGGGCACATAACCAGGTCGCAAGCCAGGTCTACAGCCAGGTCGATAGCAGGAGGCAGGTGAAAGGCAACCATACATTGATGTCTCTCTCCCTGTCTCTCTCCCTTCTCCTCTCTCTAAAAATAATAAATAAAATATATTTTTAAAATTACCATGGATCTTTTTGTTGTCCTCCCTCACTCACTCTCTTTAGGTACCCAGTTACACAAAACAGTTAAATTGGAATGCAGAACTTCCCAACAAAGTTTATGATGAATACAAAAAAAAAAAAAAAAAAATTCATGCTTGCCTCAACTTTTATTGAAAACATCTATCCCCTTTCTATAAATGGAATTTCACTTGAAGAATTTACACTGAAACAGAGAGCTATCACACTTCTGGAGTATCTTCTTTACTTATTTATATCTCTCAATAGAATATCAGGCAATACAATAAATAAATTACAGACAATGAATAACCTACTCCTAAACCAGTGGATTACAATATTTGGAGTTAGAAAAGCAGCCTTCAGCAAGTTCTCTTACTTTCTGCTGGTAATAACCTAAGTGTCCTGACTATTGAATATTCTTGATCTTGGGAACCATCTGACCAGGTTTCCTTACCCCGACCCCCACTACCGCTCTATAAGAATATTGTGGGCCTTCAAAAGCTAGGGTCTGTCCTGGAATCCAAAAGCAGTTGGTGTTCTTCCACCTGAGACATGCAAAATTCTCAAGTGTCTTCTGAATTTTTGGAGGAGCAGGATGACAGGACTTTTTATTGTATTTTTTTTGTAACTTGAAACTTGGTGACCCACGTAGACTGTTGTCAAAATACATTTGTAAGCACTGGATAAGTGGGAGTTTGCAGTGTAATTCAACTCCAAGTAGAAGCCAGGTGCTTGATCTAGACAATGACTTCTCCTGACAGTGTTTTGTTATTGTTGTTTTCAATCTTATTTTGAGATTTTACACCATTTGAGAATATAATGAAGAGTAAGGGATTTACTCAAGATAATAATATATAACCACAAACTTTGCACATAAGCTTAACACCTCCCAAAGGCAGGGGCTGCGACAGAGCGATTGCCATTTCATTAAAATTTCCATCTCAATTAGAAGCCTTTTCTCACAATTTAATGAATTTTAATTTGTTGTTAAATAGAACCGAAGACCAGAACAGATACTTCTACTAGATTTTCTGTGCTTTAGTTCAGTCCATATTGTGAATATTTGGAGGCAAAAGGGAACTGGCCTGCAAACCCAAAGGTCGCAGGTTCGATTCCCAGCCAGGGCACATAACCAGGTCTCCGGCCAGGTCTGTAGCTGGAGGCAGGTGAAAGGCAACCATAGACAGATGTTTCTCTGCCTCTCTCCCTTCCCCTCTCTCTCTCTAAAAATAATAAATAATGGGGGGGGGAGAAGCAAAGAAAGGGAGCAGTTTAGACAAGAACCTAGTATGGAAGAACCATGGGCATGGACATGTGGGATTGACTTTGTGGGGGAATGGGTGGGTGGGGAAGAGGACAGAGGGGAGCAAAAAGGGGATGGATGTAATACAACAACAATAAAATTACAATTAAAATAATAAAATAATAAAAATAAAAATGAATAAAATCTAAAAAAAAAAGAAGAAGAAAAGGAACTTGGAGCACAGAGCACAACACAGACCTACTGAAAAAAACAACAGTAAGTATGTGTTGGGACGCAGACCTGCTGACGACCATAATCCCTGCCCGCTCTCCAAATTGACCTGACTGTGTAACAAATTCTGCCAACTTGCCAGAGAGGCAGCAACTCCAGAGAGACAAGCTGCTTGGCTTCCTTCCCACTTCGCAAGGAAGGGCTCAGCTGTCTTTCCTCCTAGGCTCCCAAACCAAGATCCGACCCGAGATACTCCCTCCTTCGGCGGAGCGAACTCCCGGCCCCGGGCGGGGCTGTTCGATTCCACCCACCGAGCCCGCGACCCGGGTCCCCGCCACCGCGGTCCCACAACCAGGGGAGGTGCGAGCGCCGTGCCGGGCTGGGGCTTCCCCTGTGAGCGTCCCCAGGGCGGAGGCGGCCGCCCGGGCTGGTAGCCGGGATCCGGACGAGTGACCGCGGGGGCTCGGGGCCGCGCGCGCGCGCCCCTGCTCCGCTCCTCGCGGGCGCCCAGCGGTGCGCGGCGGCCCGCGTGCCCGCGTGTCTACCCCTCCCTCGCGCGCCTCGCCCGGGGCCGCTCCGGCGCACGCGCGCGGCCTCGCGCAGGGCGGGGAGAGGCGGCGGCGGCGGCGGCGGCCGCGAGCGCTCGGCCGCGAACCTGTCAGACCCGCGCAGCCGGCCTGGAGCTGCGGGCGCGGCGGGCGCAAGATCGGCCGCGCTTCCCCGCGGCTCCGGGCCGAGCTGAGCGAGCCGGCCCCACCGAGCCGGCCGGGGACGGGGAGATGAGCGGCGGCCCCTCGGTGGCTCCCCGGAGACACGCACCGCCCCCTCGCGGAGCCGCGGCGCCTCCGAGCTGGCCCTGCGCCCCGCGCCGCCCAGGGCTTCGGAACTTGTGGGCTCGAATGGAGCGCCTTTAATCTAGGAGGCGTTTCGTTTTCCGCAGGATGGGGAGGGACGCGCCACCGTGCCCTGTGGAGCTGGCGCCCCAGTGAAGCGGGAGCCGCCGCGCGCCCGCGTGGAGCCCGTCGGCACCGCGGCAGCGCAGCCTCTGCCATGGCCGGGTCCGGCGCGTGGAAGCGCCTCAAATCTCTGCTGCGGAAGGATGATGCGCCGCTGTTTCTAAATGACACCAGCGCCTTTGACTTCTCAGATGAAGCGGGGGACGAGGGGCTTTCTCGGTTTAACAAACTTCGAGTTGTGGTGGCCGACGACGGTTCTGAAACCCCGGAAAGGCCTATTAACGGGGCGCACCCGGCCCTCCAGGCCGACGATGATTCCCTGCTGGACCAGGACTTACCCTTGACCAACAGTCAGCTGAGTTTGAAGGTGGACCCCTGTGACAGCTGCAGCAAACGGAGGGAGCTGCTGAAGCAGAGAAAAGTGAAAACCCGATTGACCATCGCCGCCGTTCTGTACCTGCTTTTCATGATTGGAGAACTTGTAGGTGAGTTGTGGTGCCAACTCGCTTGCCATTTCCATTTGTCAAGCTCGAGTTGCACCTGATCGCAGGTTTAAACTTTCTTTTCCTGAAGCTTATTTACCCAGATGCCGATCGCTTGCGATGTGAAAGGGCCCGGACGGTTCCAAAGTGCGGATCAATCTCAGTGCCACCTAAATTCATTGTATATCGTCCCTGTATATTATGTAACTTCCTCTTGGAAAAAGGAATTGTGATAAAGCACCCAGGTTAAAATAGGAAACGATTCTTAAGTTATGTGGAATCCTAAACATGATTCTAAATGACTTTAGAATCATTTAGAATCATAAAGTTCGATAGTATGAGGGGGTCTCGGTGAACACCTGCTCTCCCTTCTTTTTCACGTAAGGAATCTGAGGGTCCAGAGAGGTTAAATTCATTGTGAGGAAATTAGGTAGTTAATGGAAGAGCCACATCTCCGGTCCCGGTCTCTTGATGGTTTTTTTCTGCACATCTGACTTAAGTGGGCTCTTTATACTATTTTCTACTGGCATTATATCCAAGAGGTTTACAAGATTAAATACTAACAACTAACCTGCAAGTTTTTCATTCCAAGGAGGATCAGAAAGGAACCAGAAAATGGCTCCCCCGGAGTATATGACCTTGGTTTTATTTTTCATTTTTTCATGGTTTAGAGATGAACTTCACAGTCACATCCGTGTAACTGCTCACTTGTTTCAGTGGCCATTTCCCAAGTGACATGAAAGCTGGGAGTTCATTTTCCCTTGTGGTCTCTGAAGGATGAACGAGGACGAGAAGCGAGGTGGCAGTCCAGGTTTAAGGTGCCGGCGGGAGGTTAAATATAGGAGAATTGTAGACATTTCCTACCTCGTTTCATACCACCCCTCCGCACGGCTCACTCCAGCCAAGGTGGCCACAACTCAAAAGCTCTTTCCTGCCCTTAAGGCCTTCACACTCACTGGTCTCTCTCTCTCAGTGACTTTCAATTTTTTTTTTTTTTTTTTTTTTTGACATCACTAGAGTAAGAAGCACAATTAACATTGTGACTTGTGTAGGTATGCATCATACATACCTATCTATATACACACGTATAGATAAATATCTGTATAACTGAAACAGAAGCTTTTTATTTATTTATTTATTTATTTATTTATTTTTATTGTTGTTGTATTACATCCATCCCCTTTTTGCTCCCCTCTCAGAAGTTTTATTTTATGTGATGTGTTCTACTATTATTCCAACTGAAGTCCCACCTCACTTGGTTGATTTCAATGTCCACAAATAGAGCAGGGTCTGCGGTTTGAAAAACACTGCTTTATGTGGACTGCCTTTTCCCAAATCTTCCCTTGGCAGGTTTCTTGTTATTCGTGTCTCATCTCAAAAGAGACCTTTGAGAGATCTTACCTGACTGACTCAAGAAAACCTTTCTTCTTCTCTGTTCCCTCCCCAATTTGAAAAGCCCTCAGCATCTGGGACTATCTTTGTTTGTATATTTACTTGTTTTATAGTTACTTGTTTAATAACTGTCTTTCCCTACTGAAATACAAGCTGAATTCCCAGCCCCTAGAACAACGATTGGCATAGAATAGATACTCATGAGTTTCTTGTTGAATTGTGTTAGAGAATTATAAATGCTTAAGCTGTGAAGAAATTAAAAGATGGGAGTGAAGCTGTGGCCAAGCATGGTATTAGCGGACTAAGGTTCAATGACTTGCCCAAATTCATGTAACTATAATATTGAGATATTCAGACTTAGTGATTTTTGAAGTTAATATTTAACATTTGAAGTTAAAGTCACATTTATCACAATTTTCCCCTGTAAAATTAATTTAGAGTTTATTTTGTCCAAGTAAAAATTATTAAGATATAATTGTCCTGACTTAACATTTTTGAAATCTCTCATTCAGCAAATGTTTTGTGAAAGCCACAATATGCATTTCCTTTAAAATAATGACTTTATTTTCAAATATGAAAAACTTTTATTAAACAATACAGAAATGCTAGTACTTAGAATAGGCATTAACAATATTGTTATATAGAATTAAATTGTATATAGTACAGCATTTATTAAGGTATGTCAAAAGAACTTAGAAATAAAACATTTTTAGTAAGAATGAAGTAATTTTTAAAATGAAGTAATTTGAAGATTGAAAGAGGAAACACTTTTGAATCTGGCTTTGCCACTAACTTGGTCTGAGACCTTCGACAAGGTCCATTCTTCCATTTGACAAGTATTTTTTGAGTGTTTACTATGTGTCAGGCACTGTGCTATGTGTTCTGGATATACAATGGGGAATAGAAGTACTATGATGCCTACTACTATCTGAAGCATTTAATCTAGTGGAGGGACACAAGTGTTAAACAAATAAACACACAAGTAAATTTAAAATTCAACTGGTCTCAGAAGAAAAAGAACAAGGTGCTTAAAGACATAGTTCCCAGTGAGACATACTTTATGTACGAGCCAGGTACAGTTAAACTGAAAAAACAAAAAAAGAACAGTTGGAGTTAGACAGAGTGGAGGAGTTTTCCAAGTGATGATAGAAGCATTACGAAGGTCCTAAAGCAGACCTTTTAAAAGGACCTAAAAAGAAGCCCAGTTTGGCTGGAATGTAGTAAGCAAAAGGGGAAGAAGCAGGGGCACCAGATCAGGCAGGTCCTGATAGCGGGTATTAAAATTAGAATTAAAATTTTAATTCTAATTACAATGGGAAGCCAGTGAAGGCTTTTCAGTGAAGAGTGACATGAGGGGGATTTACATTTTTAAAAGATTGCTCTGACTCTTACCTGGAGAATGGATTGGAGAGTGCAAGAGTGAGAGCAAGTAGACTATTACAGAAATCCATAGAAGAGATGATTATGACTTGGACTAAAATGGATGGAGAAAATGTACTGATTGAGAACCATTCTAGAGGTGATGTTGGCAAACTTGGCTAGTGGTGTGGATGTGGGGGTTGATGGGAGACCAGTGTCAGGAATAATTCTAAGTTTTTCACCTAAGTATTTGAGTATATGGGAATGTATGTTATTTGTGAAGCAGGAAAAAAATGCAGAGCAGCATTTAGACATGGTTATTTTAAACATGTTATCATATATGTGCAAAATAGCCAAGTAAAGATGTCTAGTGAGCATATGAGTCTATAGTTCAGAGGAGAGATCAAGGTAGAGACACAGTATGTAATGCCATAAGAATGGGAAACATCATCTAGCAAGCCCAAGCCTGGAGGAACTCCCACTTTAGAAGTCAGGTGAGCATATGAGTCTATAGTTCAGAGGAGAGATCAAGGTAGAGACACAGTATGTAATGCCATAAGAATGGGAAACATCATCTAGAGAACCCAAGCCTGGAGGAATTCCCACTTTAGAAGGCAGGCAGAAGGCAAACAGGTATCCCAGAATCCAAGAAAAGAGAGTATTTCAAAGTGTCAATAAATAAGTTGAAGCTGCAAGAGAACCTGTTAAGATGAAGACTAAAATATTCTTGGGGTTTAGTAACAAGAGTTATTGATTACTTTAACAACTGCATTTTTTACTGGAAGTGAAAAAGATTAAAAAATGAATGCAAACAGACCTCCAGGTAAAGATGGCACATGAAGTCATGCATTTAATTGTGCTCTCTCATGAAGCCCTCATAAACTTACAACAAAGGGATTTTTAAATAAATTTCCACAAAGATGTGGAAAATTGGGGAGGGGAGAAAACTGGGGAAACTAAAAAATAAACTGATGAAAGAGGTAACTGACTTAATAGACCCAAGAAAGCCAATTCCTAAGCAAGCAATAGGGAAAGCCAAGAACTAACCTAGTGCACTAAAAACACCTAGAGAACTTATTCAAACACAAATTACTAGGCCAAGTTTCTAATTAAGTAGTTCTGGGATGGGGCCCATGAATTTACATTTCTAACAAATTTGCTGGAGATGCTAATACTCCAGTGAGGACCTCTGCCGAGAACTACTGTACTAGACAGTCCTAAGTATGCCCAGAATTGTTTGCAGCAGATAGCCCTAGAAGTGTAGATAAAGAGGTAGGCCAACATAAGGAACTCTAGTTAAAACCTGTTTAAGACAGTCAGACATAATAGGGTACTAATATAATTAGTATCCACAGAGATAAGACCATGTATCCATGAAACAAGGACAGGCTGCTTTAAAGAAGATACTCAGGTTTTATTTATTATTTTTTTAAAAAGAGCTTTTAAACAATAAAAACAATAAAAAATTTTTTTTCATTGAAAAATGTTTTAACTCCACAGAAAAGTTAGATGAACTAGGTAATTGTGTTTCTTTTATCCCTCTGTTAGAGATATTGGTATATATATCCAAATGAATCAGTTATTTTTATCTTTTGTTTCAAACTAATGTACATATCATGAGTTTTCTTCAGCTTTATTATGATATTTATATATTATGATTATTAATTTCACTAAGTAGAATTAGTTGAGTAAAAACTGCAGTGTTAAAACACAAAAGTTACATATTTTACTCTGCAGTTTAGTGGTTCTTTATTAGGTCATTGACTTCTCAGCGAATCTGTTCATAGAAAGGAACATTCTCACTAGAAAAATATATGCATATTTAATGTTTTGCATAAAATTTCAGGTACCTTGATTTCATTGTAATAGGATAAAGATTTAGAAGTTTCTGTTCTATAGGATGTTACATATTTTTGACTTGATTGTTTACATGTGTTATTTTAGTTAACCTAATCCTTCTTCCCTCTCATCCTTACTCTAAGGTGGATACATTGCAAATAGCCTAGCAATCATGACAGATGCTCTTCATATGTTAACTGACCTAAGTGCTATTATACTGACCCTGCTTGCTTTGTGGCTGTCCTCAAAATCACCAACCAAAAGATTCACCTTTGGATTTCATCGCTTAGGTAGGTAATTGAGAGGGGTTTTTGTTTGTTTATAGAATTTTATGGTAAGACAACAATGAACTATATGGTATGATTTTTTGATTAACTGAAATCTTCCTGGTGCTAAGCCTATTGAAATAGATGAACAAGGCAAATAACAATAGGTGAACAGGATTAATTCAGATACATATCTTCCCGTGTATGTTCAGCCCAGCCAGCTAAACACTTTACACATATAAAATTATGGTAGAGGGACTTGCAGTCAAGATGGTAGCATAGGTAAACATGGCTTGCCTCCTCGCACAAGCACATCAAGTTTACAACTAAATTATAGAACAACCATCACTAACAACCAGGATAAATTGCATTGAATGAAGTCTAACAACTACAGAATTAAAGAAACCACATCCAGACTGGTAGGAGGGGCGGAGATGTGGAATGAGGTGGTCCCACATCCACATGTGGTGGATAAAAACTCAGGAGGGATATCATTGGAACCAGGAGTCCCAGCCTCACATCAGGCCTCCCAGCCCAGGGTTCCAGTGCCAAAAAATAAGTCCCCTTAACTTCTGGCTAGAAAAACCGCAGGAATTGAGCCAGTGGAAGAAATGTCTAGAGTCCCAAACAGTTCCTTTTAAAGAATCCACACACAAACTTGCTCAGCCTCACTGCCTCTGAGCTCCAGCACTGGAGTAGCAGCTTAAAAGGCACCAGTGACATACAGGAGGGAAACTAAAGTGTCTGGCCTCAAGGCAAGATTTCACCCAGTCAGAAAGGTGGGCAGAGCTACAGTGCTGGCAGGCAGGTGCCATATCTGAGACTCTATCAACCTGGCTAACACTGCCCTGCTCTGGGGATCCCCTAAGACTCCATCCCACCACACTGACAGCTGTTAACTATAGTTTTTCTATAATGAATGCTGGTTCATGTTTCACAACTACCTAAATCCTCTTAAACAATCAATAGCAGCCTTAGTGAGCCCTCAGCCTCCCTACCTCTTGCTAAGTGGCCCCAAGCCCAACACTAGCAGCAGCCAGCCTAGATTCACAGCTTGGCTTTGCCTAGGAATCTCCAAGCCCACCACAAGTAGCAGCGTCCCAGGTTGCTTTATAGCTTAGGCAGGGTAGCTCTGGGCAAAACACAGATGGGGACTGACCTGGGTCAGCACCACTCAGGAAACCCCAGGTCAGCATACCCACTGGACAGTGGGTGACCTACAGACCATGTCAGAGCACTACCACCCTGACCCTGCACAGCTGATCCTCCAGAGAGGATGGAGGTTGGTGGCCAGTGGTCACAACCAAACCTTAATCTGATCAGGGTAAATGGCCAGAGTAAATCCCTCCCATTGATTTGTCTATAGCAACTAAGGCTCAACTACAAGAGGAGGGTGTACTCTGCCCACATGAAGGGTACACCTCAAGTACCCAGCTTGGGTGATAGGGAAGGCTGTGCCACTGGGCTCTGTAGGACATTTACTACATTAGGCCACAATACCAAGATGGAGTCATAGCTGCTCTACCTAATACATAGAAATAAACACATGGAGGGTACCAAAATGAAGAAACAAAAAAACAAAAAAACAAAAAAAAAAAAAAAAACATGGCCCAAATACAAGAACAAATAAAAACTCCAGAAAAAGAACTAAACAAAATGAAGATAAGCTATCTATCAGATGCTCAAGGAACTGAGTGAGGACCTCAACAGCATTAAAAAAGACCCAGTTAGAAATGAAGGATACACTAATTAAAATAGAAAACAATTTACAGGGAAACAGCAGTAGAGTGGATGAAGCCAAGAATCAAATCAGTGATTTGGAATATGAAGGAAAAAAACAGTCAGAACAAGAAGAAAAAAGAATTTTTAAAAATGACAGTGTAAACAGCCTCTGGGACAACTTCAAGCATTCCAATATTCACATCATACGGGTGCCAGAAGGAGAAGAGAAAGACCAAGAAATTGGAAACCTATTTGAAAAAATAGGGAAAGAAAACTTCCTTAATTTGGTGAAGGAATAGACATGCCAGTCCAGGAGCACAGAGATTCCCAAAGAAGATGGATCTAAAGAGGCCTGTTCTAAGACACATCATAATTAAAATACCAAAGGTTAAAGATGAAGAGAGAATTTAAAAGCAGCATAAGAAAAACAGGTGGTTACCTACAGAAGAGTTTCCATAAGATTATCAGCTGATTTCTCAAAAGAAACTTTGCAGGCTGGAAAGGATTAGCAAGAAATATTTAAAGTCATGAAAAGCAGGGACCTACAGCCAAGATTGCTCTACCCAGCATAGCTATCATTTAGAATCAAAGGGCGGATAAAGAGCTTCCCAGACAAGAATAAACTAAAGTAAATCATCACCAAATCATTACTGTATTAAATGTTAGAGGGACTTATTTAAGGGGAAAAAATCATAACAATGAACAATAAAATAGCAGTAAATAAATACCAACAATTGAATCGAAAAACCAAACTAAGCAAATAAGAAAAACAGACAGAATCATGGATACAGAGAACTTTTTATTGGTTGCCAGATGGGAGGCAGATATAAGAGAATGGGTGAAGAGGTGAGGGGATTAAGAAGAACTCATAGATAGTTACACAACAGCCATGGGATGTAAAGTACAGTATAGGAAATGTAGTAAAGAACTTACATACATGGCCTGTGGACATGAACAATGATGGAAGGATTGCCTAAGGCATTAGGGGGTTCTGGTGGAGGGGGGGCAAAAGGAAAAAAATTGAGACACCTACTCAATAAAATACAATTTTAAAAGTTATTTAGTAATCATTAAATTTTCAAAAGATTTTATTCATTTTTAGAGAGAGGGGAAGGGAGAGAGGCAGAGAGGGAGAGAGACATCAGTGTATGGTTGCCTTTCACCTGCCTCCAGCTGTGGACCTGGCTGGAGACCTGGCTTGCAACCTGGTTATGTGCCCTGGCTAGGGAATCGAACCAGCAACCTTTGGATTCACAGGCTGGTGCCTTATCCACTATACCATTAGCCAGGGTTCTAATCATTAATTTTTAAATGTGTTCCCTACATTGTGAAGATATTATTAGAAAACAGTTTACCTTCACTTTATTGAATCAAGCAAAATGACATGGGTTTAATTCATTAATAAGCATTAGCTTCTTTCTTTCTCTACTATAGCCCAGATTTTAAATAGTGCTATAATACATATATGTGTATACTGTATGGCTGACATTCATTGAGGCCATTGTATTGACATAATTCTTAAATGCTAACAAAAATCTTTGCTTGAACAGATTTTAGTCAGCATGCCGAACCTTCTCACAAGCCCATCTGTGCGCTTCCTTATAAAATCTAGCTTTAGCAAGAACATTGCTTAAGCTAATTTAACAGAACCTCCTACTCTCAGTATCAGGTAATGACCTGTCTTCAGCAAGAATTCTGTTAGGTCAGTTTAACCAGAATCCCCCCTTATTCCTGTTTCCTCTTAGCAATTTCCATGCACAGACACCCACCCTCCTTCTTGGCTATAAATTCCCACTTGCCCATGCAATATTCAGAACTGAGCTCAAACTCTCCCCAGCTGCAGAGTTCCACTACAGTGATTCCTATGTCTATTTCAAAACTTCAGTGGGGGCATTGAATAGTTTTATTTGCCGTGTTTAAATGCACATATTTTACTTTTCTATTTTTAACAAATATTAATATTTAAGAGGTTAAAATCATACGGAACCATACACAACTGTGCTTATTTTAAATTTTTGCTTATTTTAAACACACATGTAAAATAATTGCCTGGACTATTATATGAAGAGCCACGTGACCACAGGTCATTTGCTTAGAACCCAAAAGTTGACATGTAGGTAGCCTCAGCAAAACCTGTCTTAGAGAACTGGAGTTAACATATTGTCGTTTTATTTTGTGGAGACACTGGCACTCTTGGCCAATGCTTCTCTCAGTTCCTCCCCTTCTTTGTTACTTTTTAGCCTAATATTAACTCAACATCTATGTCTTCTAAAATGTAATCACTGGGTCTTCTAGTATATTACTTGACATTGTAGCTGCATAGCTTGACTCCAAGTAGCTATCAAAGCCTTCTGGTTGGGAAATTATCTAGTATCTCAACCCTCAGCACTCTCAACTGCTATACAAGAGAACTGAAAGTCCTGAGTGAGATTTTCTGATATTTTTAAGCTACTGCCTAATGCATTTGGATGTGTTCCTAAAAGAACCTGACTACTTTCCAACATACTATATATACATTCATTTGTTAATTGATTGACTTGGAGGTTTTTTTTAACAACTTTAAAATTACTTTCACACTTTAATTTTTTTCGTGGCTTAAACAACTGCAATTCAAGACCTAAAACACAGCATCATAAAATGGGGACTTTTACACTTTAGTGCTATTTGAGAGAATACATTTCATTTAATAGTTCTGTGGTTCTTAACCTCTTAGAATATAGACCCGTTGGAACCCTAATGAAGACAGTGGCATTCTACTCTAAAAACATTCAGTAACAGAATGTAGAAAGTACTGCATATCAGTTATAAACCAATAATCATGAAAATTCTATTAAATATCAAAGAAGTATAGTGGAACCTTGGTTCTCAAACTTATTTCTTTCCAGAAAACTGTTCCAGAAATAGTTTGTTTGAAAACCAAATCTCCTTTGTTTGTCACCTGTGTGATGTGTGCCTAATTACAGCCGTATCAGCACAAAAGGGTTGTTGGGTAGACAATCAATACCCAAAGTTTTGTTAAACAACTGAGACATTTCTTCTGAACAACTTGGTCAAGGACTGAATTGTTCAAGAACCAGGACGTTAGAGAACTGAGGTTTGACTATACTTGGTATTTATCTAGATAGTCACTTTGTTTACGCATAGATAAGCACTATGAAAAATGAGAGAAAATACAACTGGCCCTATTGTGTGTTTGAAAATTTCTTCAGGAAGTCAGATCTTTTCCTTTCCTTAAAAGCTCGTAAGTTCACCCCTGGCTGGTGGCACAGTGGATAAGGAGCTGGCCTGCGAACCCAAAGGTTGCTGGTTTGATTCCCCAGCCAGGGCACATAACCAGGTGGCAATCCAGGTCTCCAGCCAGATCCATACATAGCTGGAGGCAGGAGAAAGGCAACCATATGTTGGGGGGGAAAAAAAAGCTCTAAATTCAAGAGGGTGGACTATACATGTACCTGCATTTGAGTCCTGTCTCTCCTTAGAGCCCATTGAAATAAAAGTACCTAAACAACAAAGAGTAGCAAATGGTCGGGTCACTGGTAAACAAGAAATTCCCAGAACTCTGGAAGTTAGAAAGAAGATGGGCAGTGGGTTGAAGGAAAAAAACAAGCAAAGACAACTATAGCCTAGAATACACTGATCTAGGAACTAGATCAGCCCAACAGATCTCCAAAGAAGGCTCAGACAGAGATGATCAGAGGTGATCAGAAGTAAGAATTGGGGCTGAAAACAAGGAAAATTAATTAAATGACTATAAATAGGAAACTGTTCCCACTAATTCCCTATTCTGCTACCCTCCTTCCCACGCAGACCTCCACTCAAGCAGCCGCATTTTCCCCACTATGAAATAGCTCTTCTAGAAAGAAGTTGAACAAAATGTTTGGGGAAAGCTGAGGATTCTAGTGCATGTGTTGATTCTCTAAAAGAAGTCTTTTTCATACTAGAATCAGGGTTCTGCAGCCTTCTGGCACCTACTCACCCTAAAGTACAGTACAGTAATACACTTGTCCTAGTATGCCCTGCCCTACACCTCTTATTCATAACCATTTTGATTAGTTGATAGTTTATCCTCTGGCATTTCTTTTCTACAAAGGATAGTTCCCCTGATCTAGTTGATAGTTTATCCATCTGGCATTTCTTTTCTACAAAGGATAGTTCCCCTGATCTTCTGCAATAAATGTAAAAGGATAACCAAGGATTTTTTGACAAATGAGAAAAACCAGCAGCATGAAAGAAAATTAACAAAACTAATAAAAAATTTAGTCCTACAGAAAAAGGTAATTTAAGGAACAGAAGAAAATGTTTTAAATTATCTTATTAATAAACTCAGAATAGAACTGTAAAATATTTTGAAAAAGAAACATAAGAAAAAGCTTTATGAAACAAATATTGCTGAAATTAAAAAATTTTCCTGCTCTAGCTGATGGTGATGGATTGAGTGCCCAGTCAGAGCACGTGCCTGGGTTGCAGGCCAGGTTTCCCAGTTGAGGATACATGAAAGCCATTGATGTTTTTTTCCTGTCTTTCTCCCTCCCTTCCCCTTTATCTAAAAATAAATGTATAAAATCTTTTTAAAACTTTTTTAAAGGCAAAAAATTTTTTTTATTTCCAATAGGACTAGAAATTATAATCAAAAAAGTCTCCCAGAATATAGAACAAAAAGTAAAACAGAAGGAAAAAGTTAAAGAACTACAATAGAACAATCAAGAGAGTTCAAAGTTGTACTATTAAAAACGTCAGAAAAAGAGAACTTAAAAAATGAATGGGAGTGACTGCTTAATGGGGATAGACTTTCTTTTTGAGGCGAGGTCTGGAGTTAGTGGTGATTGTTGCATTACCTTGTACTTATACTAAAAGTCACTGAATTGTATACTTTAAAATTGTTAAAATGGTGAGTTTTATCTAAATTTTTAAATCATTTTAAAAAATAAAAGGAAGAGAATTGTTAAGATATAGATAGATGAGTGCCTTACAGAACTAAGGAGGGACTCCGCCTTCACAATAGAAGGGCCTTTGGGGATCTTTATATTCCCAAATCTGGTGAGGCTTTATCTAGATAAAGAACTTATTTCACTTATTCTGTTCCTTCAAGTAATGATGAAAGTAATAGGAGAAAAACTTTTGGTGACTTATGGAGGATCAAAAAGACAAAAGATATGTAGAATTGAATAAATGAATCAAAGCAGTGGTTGCCCCTGTGTGCTAAAAAAAAAATACTGCTTCATGAGTAACCCTGAAGTTCTTTCTGTGGGGGAAGGTGTGTTTACATCAGACACATTTAAATAACATGCCTCATGTGGCCTCTGATACCAAGAGATGGAGATTCAAATGCTGAAGAACATTGCACAAGAAATCCCCCTAAGAAACTCCTATTTTGTTACTATTGTTGATTTTTTAATTTGTTTTGATAACATAGTGGGTAGGACAGGTTGGGTTTTTTCTTTGTTGATTTATTTTGTAAATATGTAAAACATGTTGCAAAATGTTTCCTTCTATCCCCTCTAGCCCAGCCTCCCACCCCACTGCTTATTAGTAACCATTTAAATTAGTTTCTGGCCTATCCTCACAGCATTTCTTTTTGAAAGTATAAGCAAATACATACTGTACATGTTCATATCTGCCATCCTTTCTTGTGCAAAAAACAGTATGCTGTATACCCAGCTCTAGATCTGGACCTGTATCTGTGAATGATAGACAGTAGTTCATTTTCATAATTTATTCCCTTTTTGTTTTCTCATAATACTTTAAACATGCATAATTAACAATTATCACATTTTATACGTATTTTTAATGCAACTGTGTCTCATCCTGGACCATGAATTAAGTGAGGACAGGAACAATAATATTAAACTTTTGTGTCTGACACTAATAAGTGCTGTATGTGAAACTAATTGTTGCGTATTCAGGCTGAGTAAATAGGTATATGAAAACTGTGAAATAGATAATTTACTATAGTTCATGATCCTTAAACCATTTGAGGTAAATCAAATCAATTTCTAAATTGGGAATCCGGATATTTTTGAAATTTTAAAATAAAACATTTGAGACTTGGAAACACGTATCTATAATTCTGAAACTCTGTTCATGTTCATGAATTAGACTGTACAAATTTATTTAATCCATAACATAGCTGGGTGGTACAGCCTGACCTATAGGTTCTTTTCACTAAGAAATTAGAGCAACCATACATTGATGTTTCTCTCCCTCTCTGCCTCTCTCCCTTCTTCTTTCTCTGGAAATAATAAATTAAATCTTTAAAAAGAAAATAAAGAAAGAAAGAAATTAGAAAGAAAAATCTTATCTCATTCAGGGGCCGGTCTTATTTGTTTGTTTGGGAACGTACCACTTTTACAGTTTGTGATTAAGTTGTCTTTGGTTCAAATTTGAGATCTGCAGTTTTACTAGCTATATGACCTTTCGAAGAATGATTTAATTTCTCTAAGTATGTGTTTCTTGTGTAAAATAAGGATGATAATTCTTGTATTGAAGATTTGTAAAAAGATACATAAGGTGAGGTGGTAAGGTCTAAGTACCTAATGTGATACCTGGCACAGAGTAAATTTCCAATAAATGTTAGTTTCAGTCATCTTTTCCTTCCCTCTTCCACTTGTCAGTACATCATCTTACCCAGACTTTATATCTCTCAGAATGACCTATGCTTCTAATGAGCCTGCTGTCCCTTCTTCCCTTAATGAGAATTCTTATTCTCATGGCATAACTGTCTCAACTAGGTAGTAGAAGAAAAGTAAAATGAGTCAGCCTGATGATTAAATAACAGCTTTAAAAGATGTGCTTTTTTTAACATTTTAAAAAAGATTTTACTCATTATTTTTAGAGAGGAGGGCAGGGAAGGAGGAAGAAAGGGAGAGAAGCATCAATATATGGTTGCCTTTCACCTGCCTCCAGCTACAAACCTGGCAGGAGACCTGGCTTGCAACCTTGTTATGTGTCCTGACTGGGAATCGAACCAGCTACCTTTGAGTTTGTAGGCCTGCAACTATCTACTGACCCACCAGCCAGGGCAAGAGATGTGCTTTTTGACTCAGGTCTTTGGTAACCGTTTTGGCAATATAACAATTTATTTTAATATAAATCATTCAGTCGAGATGAGAGAAAGATAGTTTTAGATTTGAAGGGTAAGCCCAAGTGGCTGACCCAAGAATTAGTTCCACCCTGTTGGTACTTTCCTTTCTTTCATGTGAACGCAGATTGTGTAAAATCATTCAGGTTTTTCTGCTTCTTTTCATCTATTTCCTTTATTCCTTTCAGTGAGCTACAGTGGCAGCTCTTTTGTGGGATGAGGGAGAGAAGGATTATTTTTAACCCTGTGAGTTATTTTTAAATGCCTGCATTTATTTGACTGTGGGTATGCCATCTTATTCTGGAAGTCAATAAAACTTAGAACTTAATGGAACCACACTGTGGGAGAAATCCCACTGCTCCTTAGGAATGGCACCATCTCCCAGACCAAGGGGTCACACTGTTCTAAAGAGAAGAGTCCCATCCCCTTGCTTGCTTTTGTTTATGGATTATGAGTGTAATTGACTTATATGGTTTTTCTTTCAGTTCTTGGGTAAAAGAGACTTCATGGATTACATAAAACTAGTGATCATGTGAAAGGACTATAGTGAGCAGAGTTGTCTGTATTTGAAATAAAAGGCAAGATACACACTTGGTAACGCAAACCATCAGCTTAGGTTCATGGCAAAATGACAGTGCAGGAGTCTTTTGTAACAGTGTGCAGTTTCATTGAGCAAAGGCCTTGGCACAGCTGACTAGATGACTATTGTCCTGGGGTAGGTATATGATTATAATGCTAATTCTATATAGTTTGATGTTTTCTTCCCTGATGCTAAAGAAGCGGAAAGTATCCAGCCAAAAAATCTCTTCCCGCAAACATGCAGCCAAAAAAATGTATTCCTTCTCTCTAGTTAGTGATTCATTTTAACAACTTCCTCCCACCCATGACAAGAGTTATGCCTACTAATTATTCACATCTTAATGAGAATTAATTCATATCACATGAACATCTGTAGGAAAAGAATAGGTACTGCTTAGAATTTAGAGTTTTTATTGAGGTAGAGGAAGACATGAGTGTAGTAGTCAATTGTAGTATAGCCAAAAGTCAACTTGGAGAACTGGGGGCAATTGGTGTAGACAGAGGGAATGGTAAGAAGGCAGAAAATAGATTTAGAATAGAAGATGAAAGGGTCCAAAGATAAACTTTGAAGTTTAACTTGACATTTTGGTGGCAACAGTGGACCCCTGAAAATCCTATATGATCCTTTAGCCTGAGTGCCCACAGAGTTGAAATAAAATATTAGTCTGGAAGTCCTAGGCAAATCCAGTACAGCTCACTGACTTTTCTTCTTTCTCCTTCCTATCTTCTATTGGAAGAAGGTAGAAAAGAGAAATAACATAAAAGGAAGTGGAGGAGAGAGTATATTCCACTTTCTAAAAAGACCTCTGAAATCTGTCTTTAGATGTATACTCTATTATAGTTCTTTGATGCAATAGAAAGACAAGTGTTACATAATTTAAGGGAAAGGTATTCATTATCAGCATCATAGCATTAGCAAAATTAACCATTATGGTAGGCCAGTACATCTAAGCAACGCTTATGGAAAAAGTAAATATGGTTAGATCAAGTGTAGTTTTACATAGTTTAAGGACATTGTTACTTATTCACTGAATAGGCACTCAATGGTTACCCATTAAGTAAATGAATAATAGTGTCATTTCGGGAGACAGGCAATAAATATATACACAAATACAACACAGTTGTATTTGTATTAAATGCTATAAAGAGAAGAAGAAGGTACTATGATGGAGAATAACAAAAGAAGACAAAACTGTTTTTCTTATGAACCTTGAAAACCTTGGCAATATATAGATGTGTTAAAATGCACAGTAAACATTTTTTATGTTTTGTAGTACTAACAGAACTTGATAATCATCTATGTTTTCTCCCATTTAATTTTTTCTCTTACCATTTATTGGCCATTCAAACCAAAACTGTTTATTCACAGTGTGTGTGAAATTCATAGTGTATTTTGGTCTCTATTAGATCATTGACCATAAACATTTGTTTATATTTCAGCTGAATAAAAAGACCCAGGTGATGCTATAACAAAAAACATTTTCACCTATCCTGCTTCCCCCTCCAATGCTGCAGTTCAGTCATGTAGAGTGATTTAATTATTTGTGTGCAAAGTAACAAAATGTTAGAACTACTATAATAATAATAAGTTCTCTAGAGTTTCCATAAAAATCTCTTTCAAGAGTTTTTCATTTTTGCTAAATTTCCATTTAGTCAAGTTTACCTAAAGCTTATGGGTTAGTAACTTGCACAGAAATCTAGGGTTTCAATTGTGAAGCTTCCTGGGTGTGCTTTCAGTGAAAACTCTGAATATGTTTTGTACTCCATTGTCTTGAAAAACTTTAGTATACATTATGTGAACAGAGACCAACCTAAAGCATCAATGAGAAGATTGGAGCAAGTCATAATTTCACTGTTGACTGAAAACTTCCCTCTCCATTAAACATTGTGGGGACAAAATATCTTGCCTATGTTTATCTGCATTCCATCATGTTAAACATACTAAGGAAAAAATTAAGCACTAATTACTCCTATTCATATTTCACCAAAGTTTAATGTATTTACAATGAAAGAAGGTTTTGTTCTTTCTACCAGAATGGCCGTATTACTATTTACTATTAGCATTCTTAGCTACACAGTATTATATGTACCTTATACTTCGCAACTATAAATCTCAGCCCTAAAAGTCAACTTAAAATTTTGAGTTTTATTCCCTTTTTGCATTTATCAGTTTTCTGATTAGAAGATATTTTTATGGGTAATTAGAATAAAAACTAACAGATGAATGAATGTCTTTGCTTTCCACCAAGGGAACTAGCTGTGAGGTACGTTCCTTATTAATTGCTGGAAAAGGGATATCATTGATCTTAATGATAGGATCTTAATATGTCATTTGGGAATTTCCAGGATCAGCTAAATTCCTTTACTCTTAACTGTGGTCAGGCATTGGGATCCCTTTTATGCTACTCCCTTGGGTGAAAACTGTGTTGTGGAAAATTGCATTTTCAGCTTAAGTTGGCCTTCCAAGGGTGGGAATCCTGCTTGCCAAAGAACTGTGTTTATGTTTTAGTTTGACTTTCATTTTACGTTATGAAAGTGGTTTTGCCATATCTGAAAGTCATTTCAGATAAATCACTTAAAAAGGTCATTTTAAGTGTTTAGCTAAATTATCACTGGGATGTGGGCTTACCAAAATTTAGTGCCTGCATGACATACATCCCCTATTTGTTTGAACTGTATGATGCCCAAGGTGTCTGAAATATTCATAGGACATAGCTATATTAAAATAGTATTTATTTTTTATCTGAAGTGTGAATTTAACTGGGCATCCAGTATTTTAGCTGGCAGACATACTAGAGTAACTCCATAACATCACTCAAATCAGAACACTTTTTGGAGTGAAATGGGATACGTTTTTTAAAATCCTTACCATATGTTTATTGATTTGAGAGAGGGAGGGAGGGAAACATTGATGTGAAAGAGAGGGAAGAAGAGAGAGAAATGTCAGTGTGAGAAAGAAACATCAATCAGCTGCCTCCTGTACTTACCTGAACCAGGGATTGAACATGTAAACTACATACGTGCCTGACCAGGAATTAAACCCACAACCTTCTGGTGTATGACATTATGTTCCAATCAACTGAGCCACCTGGCCAGGGTTGAAATGGCATACTTTCAATAATTATGCCAGGACAAAGGCATAAATTGGGACTATTGTGGGAAAACTGTAGAGTATGTTCAACTTAATAGGGGGTTTGAAAGTATTTTTAATCATTGATTATAGATTTTCATAAGCAATCAAATCTCATGGTATTAACTTGCATAGCTATGAATATAAATGTAAAAGTATTGCTTTATAATTTCATATTTAAAAATTTGATGAAGGCACCTTAAAAACTGTGGGGGCTTAAGTGCTAATTCAACCTTGACATTTTCTTATTTTGGAAGAGTTTGAAAGGGGTTGGTGTTTTTTAAATATCAGTTTTAAAGAGAATTAAAGTTGTGTGTGTGTGTGTAATGAAGCTAACACTAGTACATGAGACTTTACAGTTTAAATTTTTTAATTATTTCTTTAAATTATTTATATGTATACTTTACCATCAGCAGTTACAACTTAAGAAATTCATGTGTTTTCTTGTATTTGCCTTAATTCTTCTCTTTCAACCTACTTATTTTTTGTTTGGGGGGTATTTAATAAATACAGTACCCTGTATTTATCTGCAAGGGATATTTTCCAAGACCCCCCAGTGGATGCCTAAAACTGGATAGTATCAAAACCTTACGTACACAGTGTTATTTCCTTTGCATACAATGCATTCCTGTAATAAAGTTTAATTTATAAATTAGGCACAGTAAGAGATTAACAATAATAATAACAAAATAGAACAGTTATACAATATACTCATACTATAATAAAAGTTATAAGAATATGATCTCTCTCTTGCTCAGAACGGATCTGGTAACTAAGAGGACTACTGGATGACTAACGGTCAGGTAGTTTATACAGCCAGTTAGGCTGGACAAGGGATGATTCATAGGTGGGACAGAGCACGAGGTTTCATCATACTACTCAGAATGGTGCACAGTCTAAAACTTGTGAATTGTTTATACCTGGAATTCTCCATTTAATGTTTTCAGACCAAGGTTGTTTGTGGGTAACTGAAACTGCAGAAAGCAACACTGCAGATAATGGGGAACTGCGGTAACCTATTATTCATATTTAGCTTAACCTTCTTAATTGTATAGCCTTTTATCTTACCTTGCTCTACCTAACTTCATTCTAAAAAATTATCATAAATATTCAAGTGCCTGCTGCATGCCAGCCATTCTGCTGAATGCTATAGTAAACATGACATAGAATGTAACTTGGTCGTATCCTCAAGGAGCTGAAAGTCTGGACTTAGTAAGGGTCTCTCCACAGCTGTATACATTTCAGCTGGCATTTTCTCTTTCCCTGTCAGCCTTGTGTCTCTTTTGATGTATGATCACTGTGAGTGAGTCAGGCGCACCATGGTTTCAAACAGTAATTGTGTTTTTTGTTTTAGTCCAACATCTGTTCTGTTAATACACAAGATTTTATTGGAGTTTCATCTAAATTAACTAGATGTCTTCAGGAAACAGCTTATAACTTCTAGATAATTTTTCTGTGTTGCAATTTATAGGTAGGAATAAAAGTGTATCAAAGTCCAATATATCTGAACTGCCTACAACCTTTGAGCAATGATACCCAGATAACAGTTTTCCACATTCTTTTACCTGTTAATACCTGACAGGATTAATGTCTAGTGTCTCTAAAGGGAAGGGAAATTTTTCTTTAAAAGTAATTTCTTGTTTTGAGTGTCAGCCCTTGTTTTATATAATAATGTCAGTTACTTATTTTAATATATTTCATGTTGCCTATTTTTGTTATTTTTAAAAGATATTTAAAAAATTATTTCATCAGTATTTTGTATACTCCTCCAGAGATTGCATGTATAGATCATTATTTATATACATTCTTTCTTTTATCTTTTCTCTGGTAAAAGATACACAGTTAGGGTAACAATACACAGTTATGTACTTGACTTTTTTCACTTAACTATATTTTGGAGATGATTCCTTATCAGAACATAAAGAGCCTTATTCACGTTTTACAGCTGCATAGTATTCCTTGTTATTAGGCCTCTCTACTAATCACTTTCATTGGTTTCAATTATTTAATGTTATGTACAATGCTTGGTGAATAGCTTCATAACGTGCCTCATTTCGCACATGTGCAACTCAGTCCGCGTGAGCATGTATGTCATTCCTAAAAGAGAAATTCCTGGGTCAGAGTACATTCATGAATACAGTCATGCATAAAAATGTGTTTTTATTTCATCTCAAGATAATACATGTTTCTGGTTTAAAACTTAAAACATTTTAAACATTACCAAAAAGAGCAAAGTGAAAAATAAATTCTCTAAGCTCCTACTCCCAGTTTCCCAGATGTCATCCTTATCTTTCTTGTAGTTGTCAATTTGCCTGTTTTTTTCTTTTTCTACACATAAAAATGGGTTGTTCACTTTGTTATGATTTGTAAGTGTACTCATCTGTTAGGAAGTTAGTCTGTGGTCACATATGTTACAAATATTTTTTCTCAGTTTTTCCCATATGGTCTATAAATAAAGATAATTTGACCCAAAAGAGATGGCGGTTGGGGTCCCCACCCAACCGCCTAGTGAATTACTAGGGGATTCAGATCAAACTACTAAACCCTTTTACAGTAAATATATATATTATCCATATATATAGTATACCTGAAACTAATATAATATTATGTGTCAATTATACTTCAAATATTTTTTAATGTTCTGTATTAAACTATTTTTAAACATTTAAAGAAAAACATGACAATGATATAGTGCTTTTATCTTCTTAGAGGAAAGGTGATCTAAATAAATTAAAAATTGTACAGTATTTAGTTTGTGTGAGGGGTAATAACCATGCTGCAAATACATTTGATTTTTATATTGTTTTATATTTTTCCCTTCAGAGGTTTTATCAGCTATGATTAGTGTGCTGTTGGTGTATATACTCATGGGATTCCTCCTATATGAAGCTGTCCAAAGAACTATCCATATGAAATATGAAATAAATGGAGATATCATGCTTATTACTGCAGCTGTTGGAGTTGCTGTTAATGTAATGTAAGCTCTATTTTTTTTTTAAATATTATAGGCTGTACTTTTTAGAGTATTTTTAGGTTCACAGAAAATTAAGGGGAAGCTACAGAGCCCCTACCCACTACCCCCACACATTCACAGCCTCCCCCATTATCAACATCCCCCACCTGTGTGATACATTTGTTACAATCGATGGGCCTACATTGACAAGTCATAATCACCCAAAGTCCATGTATAATGATATGTAGCCACCATTATAATAGCATACACTCCGCATTGTTTTCACATTAATATTCTTAAATACTATAAACTTAAGAGACTGTTATACATGCATTCAGTAATAGTGGTATTTTCATATATTTACAAATCATGTGCATCAGTTTTTCTTACAAATGTTAATAAAGCATTGTGGAAATGATGAATTTCTCATTAGTTTGCTCAGGTATGCTGAAATTTGACTAACAATCAGGAATTTAAGTAGGACAAAGGTTTTTTTTTTTTTATTTTTAAAATACTTTCATGATGATATCTTTTTCAATTACCAACTTTTTTCCTAAAAACTATAGATCAGATCTGAATAAAGCACCCATAAAAATATAAATAAAAAACAAAAACTATGGCTCAGGGGTCAGCAACCTTTTTCTGTAAAGGGCCAGATAGTAAATATTTAGGCTCTTAGAGCCATACAGTCTCTGTTGCGGCTACTCTGCTGTTATAGGACGAAGGCAGCCCACATTCACTAGGTAAACAAATGAGCATGGCTGTATTCCAATAAAGCACTATTTACAGTCCTGGCCAGGTGACTTACTTGGTTACATCAGCTGGTACACCAAAAGGTTGCAGGTTCCATCCTCAGAGCCTGCACATACCCAGGGTGCGGTTTCAGTCACTTGTCTGGAGGGCATGTAAGAGAGGCAGCCAATTGGTGTCTCTCCTCGTACTCCTCTCCCCTCTCTCCCCTCTCTATTCTCGGTCCCCTTTCTCCTCTCTCCCTCCTTCCTTTTCTCTCTCGGAAATCAATACACATATGCTCTGGTGAGGAATTTTTTTAGTTTACTTACAAAAACAGACTATGGGCCAATTATGGTCCACAGACCATGATTTGCTAGTCCCTGTCTAGTGGCTTCAGGTCGTACTTAGAATAAAATCAAAAGTCTTTGGCATGGACTTTTCAGTAACATCCTGTGTACTGCTGCAACTCAGCTGCTGGTATTATTGCTCGCTGTATTCTAGCCACAATGGCTGGCTGGCTTCTTTAAAGCACATAGAAGACATGTACACCTCAGGGCTTTTGCCCTGGTACTCTTGCTGCCTAGAATCCTCTTCCACCACAACTTGCTTCAGGACTTCATTCAAGTCTGTTCAGATGGAATCTGAGAGAGGGCGTCTCTGACTATTCTCCCCATCGCTCTCCATCCTCCCGCAGTGCCTTGCGTATTTCCTCAAAGCACTCTCATTGCCTAGCAGTACATTGGGTATTTGTTTACTTCTCTGCTTTCCCTACTATAAATACGCTACATGGGGGTAGGGATCTGTCTCCACTCTTTTGGCCCCAGCACCTAACATAGTCCCTGCCCAAATATTTAATAAATGAATGAATTTTATGTTGCCTCATTCGTGTCTGATTAGTCACAAATATCTTTATCAAGAGTGTTAGGAAAAATAATAATGTTCTCTCTTATTTTTAACAGAATGGGGTTCCTGTTGAACCAGTCTGGTCACCGTCATGCCCATTCCCACTCCCTGCCTTCAAATTCTCCTACGGCAGGTTCGGGGTGTGGACACAGCCATGGGCAGGACAGCTTGGCAGTGAGAGCTGCGTTTGTTCATGCTTTGGGAGATCTGGTGCAAAGTGTTGGTGTGCTAATAGCTGCGTACATCATACGATTCAAGGTAATATGATTGCTAATTTTTCTGTTTTAAACTATATTTTATTTCAACATTCAAACTAGAGGTGGTTTGCTCTTATCAGTATACCAGACACCAGTGCCAGTCCTATTAACTTTGCATCGATGCAAGCCTAACTGAGCCTCCCATCTACGTAGCTCTTTTCTTAGCACTAAACACAACGGCCATCACACCATGAGGTAACTTATCTGCAGCTGGCTGTGGTAGTTCCTTCTCTGGAGAAGTACTCAAGTTTAAGCCTTGTCATTTAACTGGCAGGTACTGGAATGTGCATGTAGTGAAACCCAGAGACCTGGGTTCTAGTGTTGGCTCTGCCTTAATGCTTTAACCTTGAGCACGTCCCACAGCTCTAAACTTGGGTTCCCTCCTCTTTAACGTGGGGGGGCTTAAATCCCATTGAAGACATCTAAAACTCCTAGCACTGATAGTCCATGGTTCTAGGTAGAAGATTTAGAGAAGACACAGAGGAAAATAATAGAACAAACCATTAAACTTCTGAAAAATAGATCCCATGAGGAAAGGCATTTAACTAAGCCAGGAAAGAGTTTCTCAATTGCAGTATCCAAGTTTTAATGGTATTCAGTGTCCTGCCACAGAACAGGGCACAGAGTATGCCTTACTTTGTTTTCCAGTCTGTTTAATGTCTGTCAATATTTAATCACACAATGTTGATCTATCACCTTACAGCCAGAATACAAGATCGCTGATCCCATCTGTACATATGTATTCTCATTACTTGTGGCTTTTACAACATTTCGCATCATATGGGACACAGTAGTTATAATACTAGAAGGTAAGATCTCACTAATATCTGCCCTGTGGATTTATTACTTCCCTAAGTCAGATTGGGGGTGGGAGGAGACATTCCAGGGTAGGAGCTGTGTCTTGTGTTTTACTGACACTTACTAGGCTAAGAAACACCACCTTACATATATAAGTATATAATATATAAAAATCCATGCACTCTCCCATATGTTAACTACTTGATCCTTATAACCACTAAGAAAAGTAGGTAAGGCAGACATTATTACCTTCAACTGCAAACAAGAAAATTGAGGTTCAGAGGGGTAGTGTAACTTGATCAAGGCCATGATGCTAATAAGCTATGGAGCTAGGACAAGAATGAAACTCTTTTGGTTCTTAACAAATATGTTTAGTAATTTATTTATTAATTTCTTAATTTCAGTTTAACTTGCTACTTTGATATATTTTCAGCATCCCTGCCCTACTGATAGTATGTATAAGTATGTAAATATAAGTTCTCAACAGTAGGTTAATGATCATTGAATATGCCTTTGTTTTTTTGTTTGTTTTTTCTCCTAGCTTATTTGTTAAATGAAATATTCTGGATTGATTAACATTACTTTTTAGTGAGAATAAACATTTTAAAAATATTTATTAACCTTTTGCATATATCCTGCTATATTTGTGCATTGTTTATCTTAAAGTATTAGTATATTTTAAAGTGTTGTTTAAAATGAATTTCACAAAGCCAGCTGTTTTCTTTTGGGAAAAAAAAAATTCTATCAGTAATGTGTAACCTTCTTCCCCCAAAACAAACTTTACTTATAAATTATATATTCTGAATTAATAGGTGTACCAAGGCATTTGAATGTAGACTATATCAAAGAAGCCTTGATGAAAATAGAAGATATTCATTCAGTGGAAGATTTAAGTGTCTGGTCTCTCACTTCAGGAAAACCCATGGCCATAGTACACATACAGCTAAGTATGTAGCTGACAGTAAATATGGGGGCGGGGGGGATTTTGTCTTTGGAATGAAACATCTGTGCTTATAGTTAAGTAGGAAGACTTTTCTGCTGGAAAGATTTATTGTAAGAGAGGTGTGGGCTCTTCAAAAAGTGAGTTGTAAGTCAATATTTATAGCAGACCAATAATTTATTATCTCTTTGAAATGAAACATTACAAATAAATTTTTGCCTTCATAATAAAAGCAGTAAGTATATATGCCCTGGCCACATGGCTCAATCAGTTGGAGCATCATCCCACATGTACCGAAAGGTTGTGGGTTCAATCCCCAATCAGGGCACACACTTAGGTTGCGGGTTCAATCCCCAGGTGGGGTGTGTACAGGAGGCAATCGATTGATGTCCCTCTTTCATGTCAATGTTTCTCACATTGTGGCTTCTCCCTCTCCCTCCCTCTCCTCCCCTCTCTAACTCAATAAAACATATTCTTGAGTGAGGACTACAACAATAAAGTATATTCACCATGCTTTTTCTACGTAAGAAAAGCTAGAACCTATGTTTTTATTTTTATTTTTAAGATTTTATTCATTATTTCTTTAGAGAAAAGGGCAGGGAGGGAGGAAGAAAGGTAGAGAAATGGAGAGAAACATGAAGGTATGGTTGCCTTTCACCTGCCTCCAGCTACAGACCTGGCTGGAGACCTGACTTGCAACCTGGTTATGTGCCCTGGCTGGGAATCGAACCAGTGACCTTTGGGTTCGTAGGCCAGTGCCAATCCACTGAGCCAAACCAGGGTGAGCCTATATTTTTATTTCTTGAAATCATTTCACAGATGAGTACTTTTTATTTTTTATCAAAGTAATACATGCATGAGGTTGTTTTTTGTTTTTGTTTTTGTTTTTTAAGTACAAAAGTGAAAGACATAATTGATGTCTAGATTCCTTTCTTTACCTAAGAGTGGACTAGAGAGACTGGGATAATGAGAAGCCAATTATAAACTGATACACTTCTCTAACAGAATAATGTCAAGAGGATAGAAATCAAACTAATAAAAATACATTCCCAGTATACTAAGGTTGTTTTTCCCCTGTGTCTTATTCAGTAATATATAATGTACAATGAATAGTAACAATATTTTCCTGACATTGCAGTTCCTGGAAGTTCATCTAAATGGGAGGAAGTACAGTCCAAAGCCAAGCAACTGTTACTGAACACGTTTGGTATGTATAAATGTACTGTTGAGCTCCAGAGTTACAGGCAAGAAGTGGACAGAACTTGTACAAACTGTCAGAGTTCCAGTTCCTAATTTTAGATGTTTGGGGGACTGCTGCCTTACCTACCCTGCAGTCACAGACTTGAGAGCAATAAATGCACACCTGCATGAGGAACCGGAACCCCACCAGCTGCATCCCTGTCACGCACAGTCTCGCAGACAGTCAGCCTGTGCGTGCTAATTTCTGTCGAATGGTAAAAGGAGGCTTCACCATGGTTTTTAGATGAAGATGTTTCCAAAACACTGTTTACAGAACGAGATGTGACTCTACAGATACCTCAGAGAAGACAATCCAAGACCATCGTTCATTAACTGCGACAGAGTGTAGGTCATAAAGGAAGCATCAGGAATTCTGTATTTGCATTTAAAAATCCTTTTTAAAGCCCATTTTATATCAAGCCAGTGCTGGAAAATTGAATTTTTTTTAACATAATCTGGACACTAAACTTCTGGAGTTTGATACCCAGCTCTCTTTCTACAGATATTACTTCTCAACAGATTTCAGAAAGTATTAGTAATTATCCAGAGTGGAATAAGCATGTATTCCAAAGTGTTTCAGAAATGTTTTATTTCACAAATACGTCTCAATGTTATTGTTATACCTTATAAACAAGTTTTTTCAAATATTACAGTGTTTTGAATCTCAAACTTAACGCTTTTGGTTATTTGTAATCTTACCAGACCCAAATCTTTGTCGTTGTCATTAAATTGCTTAGGAAATATTTTCAGTATTATTCTGAATAGCAGAAGTTAATCTTAAACTGAAATAACTATATGATAATTTAAATAAAATATAGGCCTGAGGATGGAGTATGGAGTTTCAGATGTAAGTCTTCATGAAATAACTTATTGTTCATGGAATTTATCTTAAGAACAGCAAGAGACTGCAAAATGTAGCGATGCTCTGTCCTCCTAAGAACTGCCTTATGTTTTATACAGAAAGTTTGCTTGGTATCTTGTGTCCTTCCTCCCCACCAGTTAATCTGTGTGTGCCCTTTCAGGGCAGAATGCTGGGGAGCTAAGGGTCACCTTGTAATACCCACCTCTCACACGAAGATTAATTACATTTCTCCAGAGAGATTTTCTGTTTGATGATATGGGTTAGGGATTCTCCACGGGCTCTGGAAATCATACGATATAATTTTGAGGTTTTCCAATAATACCACAGCAGAAATGTTGAAAGGGACTGGGTGAAGGTGTTACTCTGAGAAGACAAAAATTGTAAGGGTTTTTGACTGTGTGTGTGTGTTAAAGCACTGGAATATGATGGACATTAAATCTGTGTGGTAGGGAAGTTAAGTGTAAAAGTTGCTAACAGAAGGCAACCTAATAGGTAACAGTTGTATTAAAGAGGCAACCGAGAATATTCATGTTTCATTTTGCAACTAATGGTTTTGCTATTACCTTTGTGCACCTTAGTCGTCCATTTTCAGCAGAAAATCAGAACACAGTAACAATGTACTAGATGGGTTATGAGATGAAATCTTAGATATGCAGGCAGATGACTTTAAATATAAGTGAAGGTTATGAAACAGATTTCATCTTCTTACTAAGTATATCACTGTAAGTAAACCTGAGGTAAAACCTGGATTTACCTAAAAGATTATTGAGAGTCGATGATATCCAACAAAAGGGTTGATGAGGGTTAATGGTACCTAATAAAGCCCAGCATTGGTTGAATTGAATTGAAAATTTTATGGAATTCTTATTGTGAATCCAGTTAAAATAATTATTTGAATTTTTCAAAAATTCCAGGAGCATATAAACTGTTCAAATAAGAAACTCTTAAACATAGAAGGCAAGTAAGAATAAATGAGAGGCATGTCCATGCACATCTGGGCATCTATGGACTTTGTGCACCTGGCAAGAGAAAGGAGGAGAATGTTCATATGTGATGTGGATTTTCCCATGTCTACAAGCCTGTTTCTTGAAACTTGCCTTTGTCTTAAGTAGGTATGGCAAACTTTTCACATCAACCGTTCCATGGAAAGTTATTGGGTAAAACAGCCTAAAATCCAGTTAAGGATTGAAAAAGATCCTTTTATAAAATGCCTAAACACAGAAAACTTTTGTAAATCTTAACTATCATGTTCTATTTAAATTAGGTACACACACGGTTTTCTGTACTTTGGTTTGTGGGTTTTGTTTTTGTGGCAAGAACTACAGATTTTGTACTTGTACTTTAGTGGGTCTGTGAGGTTTGATAATTGATAGATTTAACTTTTGGTAACTTGACAAAAGCTGCGGAGAAGGGTGTGAACTTAGCAGATGCCAGCAGGGACTGCACATCCTCTAACACGGAGCCATCGGTCTGTCCCCCAGCGGGTTATACTCCTCAGCCTGCTCTCCCAGAAAGGGCGTTCCGTGTATCATTGTTCATTTTGCACAGGGAGAACAGATCATAACATAAAACCTGGGCAGTTCTTCAGTGCGACTTGTTTTAATCAACAATTGCAAATCATCAAAGCTAGTTTTATACATAAACCTGTGTTTCCCAGCTAGCCCGATGTAGCCTTCTGATTTATTTTAGGAAAAGGCCTATTGTTTGTTGATGACTGGTGCTGCCTTCGAAATACCACGTGGGGAATGCAGTTGAGGAAGGAATATTTCAGAGAGCTTTGAAGTGCAGAACCAGAAGTGGCTGTAATCCCCACATACACTTTCCATCAGTGATGCCCAACATGGGCCCAGATTGGCATAATTTGTGGCTCCCATCAACTCACTGGATTTCTTATTTTTCTGTTCCTATTTCAGCTTTGGATGCTTTATTTCCATTTTCTAAAACTAAGTTCCCTGCTCTTAGGAGTCAGTGTTCTGGTTCTGTCTGTCAAACCCAGATGTCCTCACTGACAGTTTTTATCTTTGGTAAAATTTTCTCAGAATTGACATAGACATGAGCTTTTCTTTTATTTTAATGTGAGGAAAAACCATCTCTCAGAGATAGCACACCCCTCAGAGAAGTGGAAAACCTCTTTTTAACAGCTCATTGCTCCTGATCGAGATTCTCTGCCTGCTGGATAAATGCCATAGAAACAGACCATGCAACCAACTGTACGTGAAGATCACTGCCACCAGGACTCTTGAGTTGCATTTTAACTACCACTCTCCCTACTTTAGAAGAGAAGTGAATAGTCATTCACTTCTGAAGCAAGCACACATATAGCAAAATTCATTTTCTTATTAATTGGCTTATCATAAGGAATACAGTATTCTTACAGAATTTGAGCCTCTTTAAAGTAAGCCTTCAGGAAATTTTTTGGTTAACACTAACTTATGTGTAGTCAAGTTAGAGTTACAGAAGATGTTCAGAGATACAAGATTAGTTCACTTGGTTCAATTTGTCTTTGAACCACATTTAACTCATGAACCATTTGGGTATTAGTCACAAATGAATAGTGACACCTTGCTATGTGCTGTGTTGAAGGGAGGCAGGTCTGACCTCCAAGTCACTGATTAAGCTCAATATCTTTCTAACCAAAATACCAGTTGCAAACTCAAACTGCAGATCTGTTATGTGCATCCTGCCAGACAGGGCTTCAGATTTGTTTGACAAATCAGTCATCAGGGATATTAGCTGAGGTATTGGCAGGAGCACAGAAGTGGGAGAGAAGAAATTGTGGGAGTTTCTCCGTCTTGTCATGTTACGTGTGTGCATCGGGCCAGCCTGTCACTGAACTCTGGCTGACAAAGGGGATAACCTGCTCTGTTAATCATACTGTGGAGACCTATAAATGGTTTCTGATTTCCTGCAAGATTGGAAACATTTATGAAGACTTTCTCTGACAGTGTCAATTTAAATACTGCAAGTAAATACTTTGTGAAAAAAATGCAACAGAAAATCGGACTGTGCCAATGTGTCCACTTTGCACTTGGAAGATACTGTATATCTGGAAAGCTATGCTTCTCTAAGTCAATACATTTTATTAAGTAAGCCATATCACAGTTTAAGAAATTGTATATACTTTTACATATACCCCTTCAGAAACCAGTATTTTGCATATAATTGGTTTCAGAAAGTTTTTGAAGCTGGTGTCTGTCCATGTAATTTAAAATCAAAGTATAGTATATGTACTGTATTTGTAACTTTTAAATTGTTATTTCCTATACATTTATTAAATAAAGTATTGTTTTGCCATGTGGTTTATTAAAAAAATAGAAATATATAGTCCTTTAAATTTCTGAGTTTTTAAATTGATCAATAGTAGTAGGCCTTAAAACATACTCAAAAAGAAAAGCATGGAAAATAGATAAACTGTTTGGTTTTATCATTTCAGGTTGTAATGCCCCTTTAGATGTTTAAGAATTGAGTCTGAAAAAAAAATCTTGCAGATTTTTATCTCAGGATAAAAAGAGACCTTAAAAGAACCGTCATCTTTTTGATTTCTATCAGTCTCCTTTACCACCCCTCCAGCCCCAGCAACACAGGCAGGAAGGAAAGAAAGAAGCCCCTGAGAAAGGCAAGTGGGTGAGGACTAAGACCTGAAGCCAGAGAGCAGTGAGCCCATGGGTCCCGCAGGGTAGCTAGGGGCCAGCACACGACACCTCATAGGCCAGGTCTGGCCTGCAGTCTTTTTTCGTGTGGCCCAAAGAATTGAGGATTTTTTAAAATCAGTAAAATAATATTTTATGATGTGAAAATTCTATGAACTTTAAAACCAATAACTAAAGTGTTATTTAATACAGCCACACTCCTGCAATCATGTATTGTCGGGCCACTTCACGCTGCAGTGGCAGAGTAGTTACAACAAATAGGAAACGTACCATCTGTTCCTTCAGAGGAGAGGTCCCCTCACCCCACTGAGCCATTGAAGGCTTCCCTACACACATGGATGCCCACTTAGAGGTTTCTGGAATTGAGCCATCTGAGGCTACCTGAGTCAGTAGAGGTTCTTTGCTTCCCTGGATCTTTTTTGTTTTCTTTATTCCCCTTGGAGTTTGGGGAAGAAATATAGGAAAAAGAGTAGCAAGATTTCAAATACGACCCATGGACCATATGTTGTATCCAACATTCACTAACAACGCAGTTTTCTACCCAGAGCACCATGATCGCCAAAACCATTTAACAATCCATTTCTTCATAAAGCTTTATTCACTTGATTTTGGAATTCATCATTTAAGTTGGGACAAAAATAAAGGAAATAAAAATGTATGTGGAGTACCTTAAGTAGTTTGTGCCAACTGAAAGTGAAAACTAACATTTTATCTGCTAAATAAGATGAAAATTGGCTGCAAGACGTTTAAAATAATGTTTTTTCAAGTTTTCCAATTACCAAGGAAAAGACAGCAACTTTTGAAAATAGTAATGAGGAAATAAAGAGATGCCGCATGTTGTTAACCTACCTAGCTCTCTATTTCCATTTTGATGTGTCATATTTTTGGTTCACATCAGATGCTAAAATAAATTCTAAGTTGAGGTAACAGCCTTGCGAGCTCTTGTTTATGCTAAACTTTTAGCTTTGTTTAATATATTGTTTTTGTTACAATTCATTTTTAATTGTGATCTATTATAATTGCCATAAGATATAAAATAGACTAAGTATAAATAGGAAGTTTGAAGCCTTATGACTAAACATTATCTCAACGTTAATCATGTATTTAAGATTAGGAGGCTTAAAAATTCAGCCTCAGTGAAATATCACCAAAGATCTTAATCATTTTCTAGCAGCTTTCTGGTTTAAGGCTCTCATGTGACTTTTAAAGAATAAACTGTAAAGTTTGCCTTGTGCTTATTCCCCAACAAAAACAAAGATTATACCATATATGTTACCAAATAGCTTTCATGTCTGCTGTCCTCAACTGTTCAAAAACTTGTACTGGTTAGATCTTCAAATTCCTATTGTCTACATTTCACTTCCAATTTCTGCATACTGTTTTGTGGGGTGTGTGTGTTTTTTTTTTTTTTTTTTTTTCACACTTTTGTTCACTTTAACAAAATGCTGATATAATGGGGGAAAATGTGTGGGGGTTGGTTTTTCTCCAAAATATATTGAGCTATTTCTTGGTAGGAGAGTAGGATTTATTTAAGTAGGAAATTTTTAGAGACCTCATGAAAGCAAGACCAGCCCTAGAACAAGACAGATGCCTCTGTTCCCTTGACTTTCCTAGGACTGAATAGCTGACCCCACCCTCCTCCATCCCATCTTTGTCCCATTTCCTTTCCAGAGAAAACCTGCTGACAGGTAAATGGTTACATGGGTATTTGCCTCTGAACAGTGATGACAGTCAATGTTTGACCTCAGTCAAGGCGAAGAAGTACAAATATAGTGAAGACAAATTTCCTTCCTTCATTAACATATCATATTTTTTATCTGTGAAAGCTACAGGGCAAGCCTGGTTCTAACAGGCTCTTAACCAGTTACAGCTTGACAGTAGTTTCAGAATAATCAGAACACATGCCTATTCCACCCTCTCTGCTTTTCTGTGTAAGAATATTTTTCAAAGTCCAAAGAATATTTTTAAAACCCCTAAGAAAAAGTAGTATAGACCTTACAATGTTTAGCCACTGATTTATACAGTATATTTGATTTTAGAATCATTCTCACCTTTAAGATACCATGATACTGAAATTGAGACATCTCAAAAAGTTGGCTCAATGACTAGACGTGGTTTTCTCTAAAGTGGAGTGAGACTACTTCTAAATGCCATCCATTTTATTCAACCAAGAATTGGCCTTTGAAGGTCACCTCCCGCCCACTGAACAAGTTACAGAATAAAATACAAAATTCCTATGTATTTTAAAAATTAAATAGGAAATGAAACAACATTACATTTTGGGAGAACACCTTGAGCCATAACCTCACCCCACTACAGACAGAAGATCACACTCCTCGTAGGGGTTGCTTAAGAAACTGTGGCCTACAGGATAAAACCTACTTTCTTTGTAATGAAAATACAAAATCCTTCTAATCTGGTAACTGCTTACTTCTCCACCTGTAGTTCCATCCTCCCTACCACCGCTGTCCTACCTCCCATGTATCAGCCATTTCAAACCACAGCCAACTTTCAGTTTGCAAAGGAAATCATAATTGTTAATATTTATCGAGCCCTTACCACATTTCAGACACTGTGCCGGGCACTTCATATCTATTATTTAATCTTGCAATGGTACCTTAAAGAACGATATAATCTTTGTTTGCAAATGAAGAAATAAACCAGGAAAAGTTAAGTGACTTGCCCGAAGTCAGATAGGTAGAGTTGTATCATAGGAATAGAAGGTCACAGACAACTCTTAAATGTAGTTAGTATAACTAGTAAACATGTTAATACAGAAGGGATCCAAGGTAGACTGATGTAGTTAAAATCACAACCAAGTTTTAGATGCTGGATTGTAAAAGTAATGGAAGTATAATAGTTTAGGAACACTCAACTTTATGTAATTATACGTCTGCTTGGTTAAAGAGGAGCCCAAAGTTTACTGTTTCTTACGGGAGCACTGTAACAGCACTCTGTGTTTCACTGCCTCATTTCACCAAACTGTCTTCTCTAAAGTCACTGGATCTCTCCTAAAAGCCCCTGAACATGTTTCAGCCCTGTAAGTTATTATTCCTCATGAAGATCATTCAAAGGGGAAAGAAAGTCAAAACAGAATGTTTGCATGAGGCAGGAATTCTGCGGGTGAAGAAAGACAGGCAGACCCCTGGGGGAAGAATCTGAAATATGTGGAGAAAAGTTGCAGCCCACACCTGCTTTTCTCCTTTCCAGCATTTCTGCCTACTAGGCACACTCTTGCTTATATTCTGCTGGTCAGGATCCTGCTTAATCTTTCCACCTTTGACTTTTTTTATTTTTTACTTCAGAAGTGTTGGGTGTATTTTTAAGTCTCAAATTGAAGATAAGTTATCATAAAGTAAACATAGCCACCCAGGTCAAGAAATAGAACATTACCAGCCCCAGAAGGCTTTCTCATGTTAGTTTTCATCTCTGTCTCCAGATAATGCTGAACAATTTTTCAATGTGGTATCCATTTAGACTCCCACCAGCAGTATATGAGAGTCCCTGTTGCCCCACATTTTTGCCAACTTGCCCTTGTCAGTCTGTTAATTTAAACCATTCTGGAATGACCAGACCTCACTGTGGTTTAAATCTGCCTTTCCCTGATGTGAATTACAAAGAAATGAAAGACTCTCCCTAGTGGGTAAAATAGGAATTACCTGATTTTTTACCCCCCTCAGAGCATGTAGTCCTCCACTTCTTTTCCTCCCCTGAGCCTCTAAGAGTAGAAACTTGGGTGCACAAATGGAACCGAGGGGGTTGGGTGGCCCCAATTTCATGTCAAGCTTTGCGGGAAATTCTGCTGTGGCCAACCAGGTCCAAGGGTTTTAGTGCCACTGTTATGATTTGTCCCCTGAACTGCATTGTTGCTGTGTCCCAGAACATGGGCATTGGGAAGAATGGAGACCTACCCTGACCATCGCTCAGGAATGAATTCAAGCATTTTCAAAGAATGACCACAACCACCATAGCAGAAGGTAAACAGAATTTGGTAATTATGAGTAGGAAGACCTGGTTCTCCATCCACAAGAAGAACCAACCTTTAAAGGACAGGATTAATTTAGTTCTCAGTAGAATACTCAAGGAACCTCCAAAGGAGTGCACTTTCTAGACAAAAGTCTGGGTGGTGCCTTAAAGCTGATTGAGAAACCAGAATTAACAAATAAAATGGACATGGTTTGGAGAATGGGATGCAGTTCTGTTTATAAGGCCTGAACAAGCCAGGCCATCTTAGACTACTTGTGACAAGGATCATGCAGGAATTTGAAAGTGATACATTTTTCCCAGAAATTAATTTGGAGAGATACAAACTTCCCCCAGAATACCCAGGCATTCTTTCTGATGTTCAGGAGGAGAAAGGTATTAAGTACAAATCTGAAGTATATGAAAAGACTGATCAATGTGAAGGTGTTTAATGATTCATTTCAAGTTGGTCCCTATCCCCTCCCAACAAATATGTATTTAACATTAGAAAAAGAGACCTTTGTTAACTCTAGATCTACGTATAACTATTTGTAGGAAATGTGTTTTTATTCATTAGACTTAATCCTAACAAGATTTGGTTACGATCAATATTAACTGTGCTACATCAGATCCCATTTGTGAAGCATCTCTTGCTGTAACTGTCTGCATGTCCCTCAAGGGCCAGGATTAGGTCATTTGGTCCCCAGCACCTGCCTAGGTAACTCACTACCAAGACACCATAGCAGGACAGTCTGCTAGTAACATGAGTTGAAACCCAGGCCTATATATGTAGAAAGGAAATAGCCAAATTTGTCCAAATGTCAGAATGGATTATAAACAGAACAGTTAGAACTCAGATATTAAAAGAAAATTAGGTCAAAAGATGGATCACCGATTACTCCATGCATATCGTACTTCTGAAAAAAGTTCTGTTCACTCAGGGAATCAGTAAGTTGAGAACTGCAGTATATTCCATAGAGATAATAGACAGGCAAGTAGAAGACTGCTTTTTTGATGATTAAAAGAGGTGTCCGAGACCTTTAAAAAATCTGTTTCTGATCTTGAGTGAGATTCCATGGGATAATACAATGATAGAATGAGAATAGGCTGCTTTTCACACAAAAAAAAAGTAACCTAATAACTATATGGCTAAAATTAAAAAGTCAAACCCTGGCTGGTAGCACAGTGGATAAGGCGCCAGCCTGTGAACCCAAAGGTCGCAGGTTCAATTCTCCAGCCAGGGCACATAACCAGGTTGCAAAGTAGGTCTCCAGTCAGGTTTGCGGCTGGAGGCAGGTGAAAAGCAACCATACATTGATGTCTCTCTCCCTCTCTGCCTCTCTCCTTTCCCCTCTTTCTAAAAAAATAATGAAATAAAATCTTTAAAATAAAAAAAAGTCAAAGAGTGGATATTGCTAGGAACAAAAATTAGTAAGTTAGAAAATAAACTTAACATAATTTTAAAAAATGAATATTAAAACATGTTTTACCCATCATGCCAGCAAAATGTTTAAATGTTTGGGTATCCAAAAAAAAAAAAAAAAAAAAAAAAGCATTTTCTGCCTTATAAATTGGTACAACATTTTTAGGCAATATCAGTTAAAATTCAAAATAACCTGGCTTTGGATCCAGAACTTCCAGTTCCCAAATAAAAGTGAGAGACCAAAGAGTATTTGTTGCACCTTTTTTTTTTTTTTTAAATTTGGAATAGTATCCAAAATGTTTAATGTAGAAAAAGGTATGCAATAAACTGTTGACAGGGAAAAGAAAAAAGAATAAAAACTTGATCACCTTTCATAAATTCATTGTCCATTGCATTGGATTGGCCAAAATGTTTGGTGTTTTTATGTACCATGGCTCTAGTTATGCGTAATTGTCTTTATCCCCATTCAAAACAGTTTGTTAAATAGTATTGTAACAACTATCATATCAGTGTGCGTTAAAAAAAAACTCATCAAAATTGGTGAATTTCTGTGCAGCCACTTAATATTGAAATTGAAAGAAAATAAGCAACATTTTTGGCATATTATGTTTGTTTTATTATTTCAAGAAAGGTAAAGAGGCAACTAAAACATAGAAAAAAGATTTGTGCAAGGTATGGAGAAGGTGCTGTGACTGGTCGAATGTGTCAAAGTGGTGTTCCAAGTTTCCTGGTGCTATTGACATTTTGGCCAAATAATTCTTTGCTGTGGGGTTGTCTTATGCATTGGAAGATGTTTAGCAGCACCCCTGGCTTCTACCCACTAGAAGCCAGTAGTGGGAGATAGCCAACATACTCAAAATATCCAAATCAATAAAGTTATTGGTGAAAATAAAAAATGTATCTTCCATTTTATGGGAAAAAAAACAAACAGACTTTTGGCTAACCCAATATATCTTCTATTACGTACTGCCTTTTAAGTCTCCTTGCTCATTTTTGTACTGAGTTTTTATATTAACTTATACAAGTTCTTTAGATTTTTTCACAAACTCTTTGTTATTACCCGCATTGTTGCACTTATTTTTTCCACCTTTAACTTGAATATCAATTCGTTTTCACCTATACAAACAGGAGGCTCAGTGCAAGTTCAGTTTTGCTGTGCTCAGAAATGACCAGCAGATGGAGCTTCCACCCTGGCTCCTGAGCCATTACTTGGGTGGTGCCTGAAATTCTCATACATCTCCCAAAATATTTTGCAAACAGGCAATGATAAAGAGTGAGAAATCAAACTTTAAACCATGTTTGCATCTAGATGGAATACAGGTGGAACTGGGTGTCTTGGTGAGAACAACACATTAACTTTTTTGGCTCAGAATAAAGGAATGGAAAGGTCTTTACCTCAAGGCAGACAAACCAGGTGAGGAGGAGGGAAGGTAGACAAGGCACGAAGCAGAATCCACAGAAATTCCCTCTGAGAGTAACTTGCAGGCAGGTTGAAGAAGAAAGTAACTAGCTGACATTTGGGCAAAAGACAGGTACCCACTGGCACAGGGTCTGCAAGGAGAACCGAACATGGGTTTAGTCAGGGAGTTATAAGTATTTTTCCACCTGCTTTCCTTAGTCCTCTTCTTAGTTTTGTTTTCATTAATTACATTTTTTGATGGCTTATAACTGACTTTGGTGAGCCTCAGATACCTAGTGGGCAACCAGCCCTATTTGTTGGGATAGAAAAATCGTGTTTGTATGTGAACATGTTTGAGTCCTGAGGCCTGGTGGGTGACCAGCAAACAGCCTGCCTCTCTTCCTCTCCTCTGCCTCTGCTTGACACTGAGGGTACTTGACCTAAGTTATATTTCAGCTCCTGAGCCCTAAGGTGGATCAACCCCTTGGCTACTTTCCCATGAAACTAGACAGAGGGGCAATGGAACCGACCTCAGAGCTGTCTATTCTCCTGGATGGGGCCATTCATAATAAAATAGCCAGTATTTCTCCATTGCATTCTCAGTGTCTAGGGTTGGCTCTGCTAGTGCCAGGTAGACAAACTCTTTGTTCTGTTAACAGACTCAGGGTGGATGCTCCCCTCAGCTGCCCACCTCCACCAAGAGAGTCCATCCTCCTTCCTCCTCCACTGACCCCCAGCCCACTGAATGAGTGAATGAAAGAGTGACAATGTCCTAGTCTTCCTAAGCTGAGAAATCAGAACACATGAACCCACACTCAAAGGAAAGCCTGAAGGGAGATTCAGGTGTATTGTGTTGGCCAAAAAGTTCATCTGGTTTTTTTTTTTTTTTTTCCCATGCAATGGCTCTACTAGTGCTTAGTTGTCTTTAACATCATTCAAAACAATTGTGTTTGATTGTATTGTGACAGGTGTCATATCAGCTTGCATTTTTTAAAAAGATATTATTTTCAGAGAGGGGAAGGGAGAGAGGCAGAGAGGGAGAGAGAGACACCAATGTGTAGTTGCCTTTCACTTGCCTCCAGTTACGGACCTGGCTGGAGACCTGGCTTGCAACCTGATTATGTGCCCTGGCTGGAAATTGAACCTGCAACCTTTGGGTTCGCAGGCCTGCGCCTTTATGCACTGTGCCACCAGCCACGGCTTAGCATGCATTTTTTAAAAACTTATCAAAATTGGTGAATTCTTGTGCAGCCATCTTAATATTGAAAATGAAAAAAATAAGCAACATTTTCAGTATATTATGCTTCGTTATTTCAAGAAAGGTAAAAATGCAACTAAAATACAGAAAAGGATTTGTGCAGTGTATAGAGAAGGTGTTGTGACTGATAGAACCTGTCAAAAGTGATTTGCAAAGTTTCTTGTTACTATTGACATTGTGGCCAAATAATTCTTTGCTGTGGGGCTGTCTTGCATTAGAAGAAGTTTAGCAGCACCTCTGGCCTCTACACACTAGAAGCCAATAGCAGGAGATAGCCGACATGCTCAAAATATCCAAATCAATAAAGTTATTGGTGAAAGAAAAAATGTGTCTTTTATATTATGGAAAAAACTAAATGGACTTTCTGGTCAACCCAATATTGTGTAGGTAGAGGAACAACTCCAAGGGGGAACTAGGAACTAGGAGGGGCCTGGTGTGATGAGTTAGGTTGTGATCAGCTGTGATTATGAGCAAGGTGAAGGAATTTCTATTTGCAGGAAAGACATAAACCAGGGCCTTTGCATATTTGGGATGCAAAGAGAAGATGATTTTCAGTGTGGTCATCAGCAAGAACATCAGGCTGGAGTTTCTTTGCTGTGAGTCACCACTTGCCATGTCCCCAGGACCTAGTGCAAAGACTGGCTTATTTAAAATGCGTCCAATGAACTTACTGGTGTTTTCACCCTCACAGTTCAGAAGTGACTCCAGGTTGAGTTGCACCCCTGAAGCTCTCTTCGATCCCATGTGTGTTCACACCCAGCACAACCCCCACCCCTTGCAGCCCGTGGAAATAAAGGCTCAGAAAGAGGCTTTGTTTACTTTTGTTTTCTTCAGTGGGGAGGACTGGGTAAACCCACTTTCTGAGCTATGTGGAAGTTCCTCACCAGATTTCACACCTTCAAAAGGCTAAAGACATTGCACCACTGAAACTTCCTGCTCTGGGGTGGCCAGGGTAGACAACCACAGGGAAGTGCACGTCTGCCAGGAAGGAGGGGGTGCCAGGGCCAGGCTCTGCTTCTTCTGGGTCTGACAACAGATAGCAGTGCTGAGGCCTCCTGTGCATGTCCTGCCACCCAGACTGACAGTTCCCAAAGCCGGGAAGGGAAGGGATGCCAGGAGAGAATGCTCACCAGTGTAAATGTTGTCCCCTTAACTTGGTTTGGACTCCGCCCCCTTTCTTCCTGGCCCAGATGGCACTCCTCGGTATAACTGGAGCCAGCTCCTATTGCTTGCAAGAGCTAATTGTTAACATTTTCAGGAAGTTTGCAAATTAGTTGTTAAGCCCCCATTGTTTTAAATTTTAAATTGTTAAACCTTACAAGAAAATAAATTATATTTTTAAAAAGCCACAAAATACTCAAAAGTCATCACTTCCTTTTTTTTTTTTTTTTTTTTACCACATTTTGTAATTGCATACTGTCTTGGTGCTATCTACACCTACTGTTTCTGTTCATAGAGGAAATACTGGGTTGGCCAAAAAGTTCATTTCGTTTTTTTTCCATATAGTGGCTCAAGCAGTGCTTACTTGTCTTTAACTTCACTTGAAACAATTTGGTTAGAGCGTATTGTGTCAGGTTTCATATATATATATATCAGTGTGCACTTATTAAAAGCATCAAAATGGGTGAATTTTTATACAGCCATTTTAATATTGAAGATGAAAGAAGATGCACGGCATTTTCAGCATATTATGCTTTATTACTTCAAGAAAGGTAAAAATGCAGCTGAAACACACAAAAAAAGATCTGCGGAGTGTATGGAGAAGGTGCTGTGACTGAACATGTCAAAAGTAGTTTGCGAAGTTTTTTGCTACTATTGACATTTTGGCCAAATAACTCCTTGCTGTGGGGCTGTTTTATGCATTGGAAGATGTTTAGCAGCACCCCTGGCCTCTACCCACTAGAAGCTAAGAGCAGGAGATAGCCGACATACTCAAAATATCCAAATTAATAAAGTTGGTGAAAATAAAAAACGTGTCTTTAATTTTACTGGAGAAACTAAATGGACATTTTGGCCACCCCAGTACTACATGATAGTGTGCTCCCACCCATTTCTTCCCGATTCTGAGTTCAGTGATTCATTGTTGGCCACCTGAGAGTAGTCACAATGGGGATATTTACACCACAGAAATCAATCAACGCTACCAATCAGGACTTCTTGCCCCATGGGCCTGCTGCACTTGACAAGGCTCACTGGGCCTTGCCCAGTGATGGAACCTGACTGTGCAATGACTAGAAGGACAGCCAGGCCCTGTGTCCCCCACCCTGCATCTTTCCCAGCTCTGGACCTTTTTCTCAGCCAGACCAGAGGGTGAGAGGCCAGGGCAAGCAGGGGAACTGGCCAGTGCCCTTGATTCCCCCAGGGCACAGCTCTCTGCCTGGGTCCCACGTTGGTGGGCAGAACTATCTGGAGGGATTCAGAGAAGAAAAGCCAAGATGTGGAGGGTAACGGGTTAATGAGCAGAAATAAAATAAGTGACCGAGCTGGAAAGAGTACAGCAGTTCGGGAGGCCAGCCAAAGAGAGACACAGAGAGGAACCACAGAATATTGCAACCTAGAGACCACAAAGGGAAGTGAGCCAGGCACCCACGCTTGGACCCTCGAAGCTGGGACTGAAGTCGCCTGACTGGCGTCTCTCCTTGACAGCAGCAATGGGTAACAAGGAGGGCAGGGGAAACGGAGAGGAGGTCACAGGCCTCGCTGTCTTGAGGTAACCTCCATCCTCCCTGACCCCATCTTCTGCCCCCTCCTTAAAAGGTCTTCTCTCCAGGGCATCCCAGCCCTCCACCCCAAATCCTACCTCACACTCGCCCTGCGCCTTCTCACAAACACCCCAGGGTTCCAGAATCTTCTATTGCTGGTGACACACCAATTTGTCTCAAGCAGGTATCCCACAGGTGCCCAAATGTATCACCTGCTCCTCCAAATCTGCTGCTCCCGCAGGCTCCCATCTCAGGGGGAGGCGGCCCTGAACCCAGCTGAGGCCCTCACAGCTCAGGAAGCCCCTGTCCCCCTCCGACGTCCCTCATGCTCCCACACCCCACTTCCCAAACCTATGACCACAGATGATATTTCCTTTCATGTGACCTGTGTTTTGAAAGATGCCTGTGACATTGCATTTATTAAATAATCATATCACCCACACTTAAAGTGTTATATAAAACTTCCGATCAGAATTTCCGTCATTAAATATGCGCTGAGCAGTTGCCATACCTGCTGGGTGCTGTGCTGTGCTGGGCAGGAGGGACGCAAAGGTGACCGGCCCTGGGGCTCACGTCTACTGGGGGACGGCCACAGAGAGAGAAGGGACCCTAACAATGCCCTAAGGTAGGGACCACAATGGAATATGCACACAGTCCTACGTTGTGGTAAACCTGCCAGACCAGAACTTGGCATTCTCCTTGTGCCTCAGTGTCCCTCGCTCCCTCCAGTCATTCACTCACTCCCTGGACCCCTGGAGCACATCTCCTCAAACTCAAACCTGTGCACAGCAGCAACTGGAGTTGGAGTCCCCTGTCTCTGCTACCTGGACTCTGTCTCCAGCTGTTCTCCACAACTATGCCAAAAAGGGATCCTCAGAGCACAAAACTGGTCAGGTCGCTCCCTTACCTATCCTTCTGTGGTCACTCTTGTCCTTAGGATAACACCCCAACTCGTGAACATGGCTTCCCAGCCCTTTCTGACCAACCTGACATGAACACAAGCATTAGTTCTCATTTATTTGTGCACGCAACACCAGTTGAATCGAACACTTACTAAGTGCCAGGCATTGTGCAGGTACTGGAATCCTGTGAGAACATAAGGAACGCAGTTTCCTCTCCTGGAGCAGCTGGTCTAGTGGGGGATGTGTATATGAAATGACACTTATGCAAACGACTATTAAAAGAGTGCAGAAGGAACATTTCCTTGTGGATTCCCTGCTTCCACCCCAACCAACTGCTCACAGCACCTGCCTCCTGGCCCTGCCGAGACAGTTCCCACCCCAGATCTCACTGGGGCTCTCTCCTCCTGGGAGCTGCCCTGAACCTCCTAAGGGATCTCATGGGAGCCTGTTCTCCCCGCTGTGAGAACGCGAGGGCCCCGTGCCCTCCAGGCCTAGCACGGGGCTTGGCTCCGTAAATGTGTGTTGTGTGAATGACCACTAGGTCCTCTGAATCCATGTGTGAGCATTTGCGTTATTAAAAACTTAATCGTAGAAGTATTTACATCGACTTCACATACTCAGGAAAGGCTGGAGCTGAGTGCTAATAAAGGCACAGGGAAATAGGTCTTCAAACAAGGATGCTTGTGACCCTGAGGGCTTTCAGGTGACTGTGACTACAGCGGGTGGAGCGGGCTGGCCTTCAGGTTGCTGGGTATAATGTGGCTGCCCCCACCTCTTTGCTGGGGCTGCCACCTTTCCTCCGGGTTCTCAGCCCAGAAGCCCCGGCTGACCTCCCACTGTCACCAGCCACCGGCTCCCTGGAGCCTGGAACCTGCCCCTGCACCCGGCTCGCGGGGGCCGCATACTGCTGGCACGAGAGGCGCGGCACCCCCAGCGGTGGGGGCCGCAGCCGCACCCTCGCCGCATCCCAGGGGGCCTCGCTGAGGAATCGGGCGCGCCCTTCCCCGGGCTCGGAGGAACCCCACTGCTCCTCCTCCGGTGGCACAGACTCGCCGGGGCAAGGGGCGGCTGAGGCCAGGCTGCGCTCCGCTCCGTCTGGGAGGCCCACGCGCCGCCGCTCAGCCGCCGGTGCCCACACCGCTGCCTGCGCTTCCCCGTTTCCCCGCGTCACAGACTCGGGAGATCACCTGATCCTCCCTCTTCATTTCACAGCGGATAAAGCTGGGGGCCTGGGCGGAAACCTCGTGTTTCAGAGCACACAGAAAAGGCAGGTCGCCTGACTCAGCCAGCCGGGGGCGCTTCCGCGAAGCCCCGCTGCCCACCTGCCCTTCCTGGGCTGCCCCAGCTTTGCCCGCTGGTGTGAACCCGAAACGTCCGCCTCCAGCAACAGAAACGCACGGGAGTCGCCGCCTCCCCGACCTACACCCTCCTCCACACCCACGCTCCTTCTTCACCTGCCCTCCTGACCCGCAGGTGGGGGCAGAGCTTGGCCCAGCCCGACCGCCTCTCCCAGGCGGGAAGGGGCAGCGCGGCGCCCGCGCCCCGCTCACCTGGGCAAGGAGTAGCCGCCAGGCCCGCCTGAAAGGAAACGAAGCGCAGGTGTGCGCTGTTTACCTTCCTGGTTCCAAAACAGGGCTGGATTCTCCCCGCCGACAGGATAAAGCCCCAGCTTTTAGCCCAGCCCCCAGCCTCTCCCATTCTGGCCGCGGCCTGCACCCCCCCCCCCGCCCCCGTGCTGTCCCCTGCCCGTTCACCCCATCCTCAGGTGGCCACACACCCTCCTGGCCTCTCCCGCTTTGTAGGGTCTTTTCCCTCTGCCTCAGATGCCCTTCACTTCACCACACTGCACACCTCCTCCCCCTCTTCCTGCTCCTCAGCGTGCCTGAAGTGCTTCTGTGCCAACTTCAGAGCATAATAAAGAAAATACAAGGTCATGGATCTGTGTCCCCACTAGACCCTCAACTCCTCAACAACAGCAATTGTGTCTTTATCTTCAAATTCTTAGAGCCCAGAACCTCATAGACAGCCCCCCCCCCCAAAAAAAAAAAAAAAGGAATAAATTGCCACACAAAATCAATATATGGACTCTGGACCTATTCCAGAGCTAAATTGGGAGCAAGTCTTAACATTACACAAGGGTCCCCCTCCAGCTCACTTATTCCAGAAATGTTTATCAAGTACCGATACATGCAAGCACTGTACACCGTAGGTCCTGGGGCTCAGACACAAGGACTCTGTAGTCTGGAGGCACAGACAAGGCAGCAAAGAACACAAATTAGAAGGGAATGGCTGGCACTGACTGACCACAGCTCTTATAAGCAGATCATCATGTTCGATCCTACATTGGCTGATAGTATAGGTAGGCGCTTTCATTATTATTCTTACTTACACACAACGAGATTGATGCTTTTAGAAGTGGAGAACTTGTAATGGCACAACTAGGAAGTAACAGAGGCAGGTCCAGCATGCCCAGGTAGCAGGATCTGTTACAGGCATACCTCATTCGTGTTTCACCATTTTTTACAAATCAAAGGCAAGACCCTTCGCCATCAGAAAGATTACAGTTCGCTGTATTGTGGTCTAGAACCAAAGGCTTTTATTTTCTTTATTAGTGGCACTCACTATTGTCTGCAAACACCCGGAGAGCTTTAAAATCCTCAATGCCCACCCTGGGCCCACCCCAGGCCCACCCCACCGGTTCTGATGCAATTGCCCTGGGGTGCAGCCTGTCTGGGGTGCAGCCTGAGCACCAGGGTTGTAATGTGCTGCCCAGGCTGAGAACTGAGAACGCCTGCTCCAACTGGGGGAGTCGGGTGTCAGGTGTATAAGGGGAGACTGGCCTACAGTTGATACCTCCCTGTTTGTGGAGGCTCAGAGCTTTCCTGTCCCCTTGGGAGGGGCTCCACAGAGTGTGGGCAGGGCTTAGCTGCCTCCCTCTACTTCTCTCGGGATCTCACAAACTATGACCTTCCTGTGGCCTCATCCTCGCCAAAGAGACCTTCCTGGGGAAATTCCATTGTTTCCACACAAGGAGCGTGGCCTTTCCAGGATGCTACCCAGTTTTCAGTATGGAGGAGCCAAGTGGTCTGTGTCACGGTGAGGACAGCTTATGTGAGGATCCTGGGTGGGCAGCCTGTGGGCTGTGGACCTGGCCCCATGTGGTAGGGACTAGAAAACACCCCACCCCCACCCCCCCATAGATCCCAGTGGGCAGAGCCAGCAGAGCAAGAAGCTCCTGGCTTCACGGTGTGACTACTGACTTGGCCCCCATGCACTTGCATGCTCTGAAGAACAGTGAGGATCTTCAGGGCCAGTGGAACCAGACTACGTGGCAGCCAGTGACTCTGGGACAAAACTGAAAGCAGACAATGACCTCAGCTCCCTGGCCCATTGGGAAGCATTGACCTCTCACGAGCAGATAGAGCTGGGGTTGGGAGAAAGCAATGGGACAAAGGTTGGCAGTGTGGTGTAGGTGTGTGTGGGGTATGCAGGACACTTCCCTCATTAGCTGGGTGCCCTGAGCTTCCTGTTCCTCATACAAGTGTATCACTTCACTGACTCCTCCCCGGCTTTTCAGAGGCAGAGAGCATGGGCTCCTCCCTCAGCAGAGCTGAGTTCATGTGGTCAGGTGTCCAAGGTGAACAGAAGTGCACAACCAGCTCTGAGATCTCTCCCAGTGCCAGAACTTCCTGCCTCCCAAGTCCTCACACTAGACAGTTCACAAACTGTCTCAGCACATGAGCCATTACTGAGGGGGGTCATATCTGTATCTCTAATCTAGGGGGCCACGATGTGTCTGTGCTGTGGTTTCATCACGCTGGGACCACATGAGAAACATCAGGTTAGAGATACCAGAGCTGCCACAGCAGAGGGTCGATCTCACACCCAGCCTGCCAATATTTTGTAGTGTAGGGACCCTTCCCCGTGTAACAGTGGGAAATTGTAACTCACCCCACCATTCTTTGGACATTGTTCCTGTAAGGGCTGACTCTGACCAATATGTAGTTTGTAGATAAACAGCATGTTTGTATAAGACCCCTAGGAACTAACTTCAAAAAAATACAGACTCCAATCTTCAGACATCTCAGCTGTGGGAGAGTTGCTGACCTTCAACCATGGAGCCAGGGTGACATAAAGTCAGGATGTCATGAAGTCAGGATGACTAAACCAGGACGACATACACCAGACTGTCACTGTCCTTATAAGGAATGGACTGCGTTCATCTGCATGTAGAGAACTTGCAACCCCCCCACCTTGATCTCTGTTCTCCCCTCCCTCCTTATAGAAACCTCTGCCTCCACTGAAAGCGGAGGTGGGCTCTGAGACATGAGTGAGTCTCCCATCTGCATAAATCACTTTCCTTTAGATCAGCACCTGCCTCCTGAGTGTTAGCTTTATACAGGTTCTTGTAGCAGCAGGCAGCTGACCTGCCTCCCTGGTGCCCATATTCCCTACAAAGTTCATGGCAAATGCTCCTTAAATGTTTTCTGAATGATTAAACCCAACGACCAGTCCTTTTGTAGAGACTCCTGTCTTACTTGACCACTGGTGTTCTTAATCTCAAGGTTTTACAGTTGTCATCTATTCAACAAATATAGACCAGACACATGCCAGTTGCTCACAATCCAATGAGAGAAAAGAACTCCTGGTAGAGCTCCAACTGTGTGGGAGAAAAAATTAATTTCCCAAATGCCCGTAAAATGATGTTATGATGTGGTTCGTGGAGGAGAGGGCCATGGACTATGGGAGTACAGGCAAGAGGGGTCAGGGAAAGCTGTGAGCAGAAGGTTTGCGTTTCCATCCACCCGTCCATTGCAGATCATGTTCCAGAATTTGCTCAGCACGGAGCGCAGCGCACCACTGGCCACCTAAGTTATTTAAGGCCGTTCAGAGTTAAGAGGAAAACCCTCGGTTCTTGCTGGCTCAGTCCTGAATGCCCAGCTCAAAAAACATTTTGGTGTAACTTTTCCAGTCACTAGGAAAGAGTATTTGTTTGGTATGCAAAGGAACTCAAACTGAAACTGACCTCACCCTAGATGTCTGAGGTGGCTTTCAGTGAGGGAGGGTGGAAGGGAGCCAGTTCTCCGGAAATTCCAGGGAGGGACATACCCAGATTGCCCAACACCTCCCAGGTCCCCTCCTTCCCTGACCTTGGGGCCCTGAGGGGATGGCCTCCCCATTGCCAGCTCCTCCGTTGTCAGGGCACAGCCCTAGGCAAAACCTTCCCTCAGCGCAGGGGAGGTCAAGGGCAGACCTGGAGGAGGGACCCTCAGATCAGCCTGAGGGGACACAAAAATAAAACCATCAACCACGAGGACAGGATGTGGGTGACGGTGACTGGTCCCCTGGAGGGTTTGCCTCTTAGCTGCCCGCTCCCCTTTTCAGGGCACTTGGCTCATAATAGTCCCTGGCCCTGGCATGTGATGTTTCCCTCAGCTTCTTTCTGGCACTTTGCTCTATTATCTCTCTCCTCTGGCTGGCTTCTTTGCAGCTCTACTCCCTCAACATCTTGGGGTGCCAGTGGCCCCGTGACTGCCTCTCAGCCTGGCTTTTCTCCGCAGGTGTGCTCCTCTGATGCACCTCTTATCTATCACTTCAAGCTCTGGAGATAATGACCAACCCAGTAAAACCTCTTCCAGGGGAAGCCATGTGGGGTCTTTAAGAGGGAAGTGAAAACACTGCGGGTCCTCAAAGGTCTCATCTCAGCCCCTTCTCATCCTTTCTCCTTCCTACCCATCAGACTGTGTTTTCCTTTTGGACGAAGAGAGGGTTACCTACCATATTATCACAAATTTCTTCCCAACTCCATGGCCTGGAGCATAAACTCTTGTGCTCAAGTTTCCCAAGCTTTGTGCCCTAAAGAAAAACCCTTTTTCAGCCCTGGCTGGTGACACAGTGGATAAGGCGCTGGCCTGTAAATCCAAAGGTCGCTGGTTCGATTCCCCAGCCAGGGCACATAACCAGGTTGCAAGCCAGGTCTCCAGCCAGGTCTCCAGCCAGGTCCCCAGCTGGGTCCCCAGCTGGAGGCAGGTGAAAGGCAACCATACGTTGATATTTCTCTCCCTCTCTTCTTCTCTCCCTTCCCCTTTCTCTGAAAAATAATAAATAAAATCTTAAAAAAAAAAAAAACAAACACAACGAAAACCGCTTTTTCTCCTCACACACTGCATACATGTGCACAATGGCTTTCAGGCTGTGATTTCAGCTAGGGATATGATGCCTCTATGTTGAAACTTCTTTGCTCTAGACAGTCTCAGATGTTAGCCCTGCATAATAACAAAGAAGTTATGTTTAAAAACAAAAACAAACCAAAAAGCAAAAACAAAAACAAAATATTGAGCCTCCCCCAATGCCCGAGATTGAGGTTCAGTAGATCTGGGCCCTTCCCAGAATTCACATCACCCGTGGGGCAGGGCTGTTCTTGTATCCCAGCCCTCGCCCTGAGGCAAGCCATGCTCCCGGCTTAAAGCTGGAGGGAACAGCAATGAGGAAATAGTATAGAAACGAAGTATCTTTGTGACAATGTCTCTAAATATTACCCTACCTCATAGGGTTGTCCCTGAGATGAACTCCCTTTGCAAAACAAGGTTCTGAGGAGTTAGGGAACTTGCCCACGCCCCCCAGCTCATGACTGACAGAGCCTGGAGCCGGAGGCCGACCTGGCCACTTGCTCCTGGCCCATGTGTCAATTGTAAAGCTCAATTAACATTAGATTTGATTGTTATTGTTTCGGCTGTGGGTTGAACTAGCGTCACTTCTGCAGAGCAATGAAGATGTTCACTGATGCACATGATCTACTCACACACCTGGTAAACCGGCCACTCCTCAGGTTAGGGAGCCGGGGTCAGCGTGGCTGCCTGGCCAGGACAGGCATTTCCCCATTGCCTGGAGAGGATTTATTGCAAGAATAGTCTTGTTGCTATGGTGACTGCGCCTGCCTGCCTTTGTGGGTGGTAATACTTGCATCCCTTAGACACTAAGTAAACCCAGTGTCTGGACACCACTCCTTTTTCTCTTCACAACAAACCTACTTATTACCGCCACAGCCCAACAGGTCTTATTAGTGTGTTTCCTACAATCTTCAGCAACTCCCAATTTCCTGTTTTTGGGGAAAAAATCAAATCAAATGTAATATATAGGATAAGGGTTTCCTTCATATGGTGGGAAAAAATTATGCCAACCTGTTATGTCTCTGGGTGAGATACTAAGTAAATGTGGGGCAGGTTCTTTTTCTTTTTGAAGTATACTTCACATACCTTAAAATTCACATCCTTTAAGTATACAATTCAGTGTGTTTTTATTTAAAAAGTAAATGGTGACACAAGAGAAACTTCTGGGGTGACTGAAATGCTCAGTAGCTTCTGTATAATGGTTTAATGGGTGCATATAGTAATTATCAAAATGCTTCTAACTGAAAAATTAAGACCTGTTAATTTTATTACATATAAATTATAACATGATTAAAAATAATTTAAAAGTAAATGGTGCCACTTCAATAAAATCTGAAACAATTAAAATTTGAGAAATGTTCCGTGGTTGATTCAGTGAACTTGTCTCCAAGCTAACAAGCAAATAATAGGTCACATTTACCTTATGATATGAATCCATTTCTCATTTATGTTGTGAGGAAGAATCCAGATAAGCAAAGGCATTATAAACTAATATGAGGTCTGGCCCGAAAGTATCAGCCACACAAACTGTTTTAATTATATTGACATTAGCTCAATACTTCCAGGACAGACCTTTGTAGGTCAGGTTAACTTGATTTCACAAACATTAAAAAGTAGTGTAAGCCCTGGCTGCTGGCACAGTGGATAAGGAGCCGGCCTGCGAACCCAAAGGTCACTGGTTCGAGTCCCAGCCAGGGCACATAACCAGGTTGCAAGCCAGGTCTCCAACCAGGTCCGTAGCTAGAGGCAGGTGAAAGGCAACCACACATTAATGTCTCTCTCCCTCTCTGCCTCTCTCCCTTCCCTGTTCTCTAAAAATAATAAAATATTAAAAAAAAAAAAAGTAGTGTAAACTTCATAATGACACACAACTCAGGAAAAATCCATATGTTACTTGAGGTAACTACAAAGAGCGGTGTTTAATTTTTTAAACAGTATGCCCACTCTCCAAATAAGTATTTTGTTATACGTGTATTATATGTCATACCATGTGAATGAGCAATAGTTGTAAAATGTGAGGTTTTCCTTAATCTTATTCTAATTTTCACTTTAAAGCAGCATTCACACAGGCAAATAATATAGTAAACCACCACCAAAACAGAAACCAAAATCAAAGTCTTAGTTCCTAGAAATTCTAGAATTACCAGAAGCAGCTTTCTAAGCATGGGGGAAAGACATAATGAGGGACAATCACCAGAAAAACTAATCCCCCTCTTATCATAAGCTTAGGCACAATCTTCACCCTTCTTCCTTATTCTAATCACATACCATCTGTTTTGAATATGAAACTATGCAATATGCTTGTGTTAATACAGTGATTTCTAAAATAAGGACATTTATTTCTAAGGACATCTTTTTTATATTATATACCAAATACATAATTATTATTATGTCTTTCCTGGAATGAGATCATTATATGGGCCTATGTGTAGGGTTCTTATCAACGTAGGCGATCCCATCTACATCCTTGGTTTCACCACCTCGTAAACCGTCTGCGGTTCACTCCTCTTTATAGTTCTCCAGAAGTAATCTACCTAGATAGCTCTCCAACACAACTATTCCAAAGTCTAACTCGTTTTCTTCCTTATCCACCCCTCCCTTGAACATGCCCCATTTTTTTCTCTCCTGCATTGTCTTGGCACCACCACCTGCCCTGCTAATCAGGTGAGAAACCTGCCCTGCTAATCAGGTGAGAAACCTCAGAGTCATTTGGATTTCCCCCAGCCATGAACTCTCATCTATCACTCTCAAGTGCATCTTTTAACTCTCCTGCTGCCTCTGCAAGTGCCTTAGTTATGGCATTTACTACTCATACCCTGGACCATTAGTAGCAAGAGGTCTCTGGCCTCCAAAGTCCCTTCCAGTGTCACCTCCCCCCACCCCCCCAGTTGCTGTAGCCTAGACTTCATTGGGTACACTGCGTTATCTCCTTCCCCAACTTAAAACCCTTTTCTGGTTCCTTTGTGCCTGCAGGATGATCCTGTAAGATGCTGTACACTTTCCACTGATACCACTTTGTACTCCAATATTAAATGCCATTGTTAAACTACTTCAAGTTTCCAGAACATATGCTATATTAGCCCTCTCTGCCTCCCCATCTCATATCCCATCTCTCCTTCATTGTCCTTCATTGTCCTCACAGCTTTTTTTAATTCATCTCTCTCCAGAATTTTGTTTTGCTCAACACTTTATCTCACCTACACCTGAACAGTGCCAGGCTAACAGTAGATGCTTACTAAATGTCTGGTGGATGCATCAACTTGGAAGAAATGTTTACACAAAAATTTGCACTGAATATTCATTAAAATGTGAAGTGCTAGGCTTTAAAATGTATTTTTCTACAGTAAGACTTCCTCCCCCATTTAAATACATATTTACTCTTTAGGAAATCTTGCACAAGCGTATTTTATTATAGTTCATCTAATTTACAAATCTTTACACACTTTGAAGAAAATATTCAGGCATCATAAACATAAAAATTTCAGTATGCAAAATTCAAATTTACAACAGTAAACTTATTTTTAGACTATGTGGTTATTGCTACATAACATTTATAACTCCTTATCCAGAGTCTGAAAATGTAGGCAAGCCCTGAAAATATAGCAGAAGCATTTCTACATACTGGTATCCCTCCTCTAGTTTGTGCAGGAAGCACTAAATTCACAGAACCCTCCTTGGGAGAAAGAGTCGAAGACTGGTCATTTGGTTGCCTTTCGGACCTTCTGCAACTCTTCAATGGGCTTCCATTGTTGGTTGATTGTTATAAGCTTAAATTTTAAAAAGCAAAATAAAATGTGTCATTAGGTGCTGTCCTTTATCCTTACATCCCCTTTGGGGATTTGTCCATACTCCTCCTCTTTAGAAAAAGCATCACATAGCACTTGTTATCTAAGAATCACCTCTTCCCTTCTCTAAAACATGGACAAGACAGTAACATGGGCTGGTTTCTATCACTCTATATCTCTCCAAAACCCCCTTACATTCCTGGGTATTAGAGGGTCAGAGAAAGGTCTCATATATCTGCCCCACTTTCACTCAACAGGATCTAGATTTTTAAATTTCCCATAGTTTTACATAAACTGTAATTTTAAAAAGTGAGTCCACTCCCCATGAGTAGTAGGTGTATAATGCTCCTAGCAGGACATGGCTCTAAACAAAATTTCCTCACTCCAATTACTCACTGAGGCTACAAAGGATCTAAGTTATACAATAAGGGTAAAGGGACAGAGCTATGGACAGTCCTTGACTGTCCATTATCCACCTGTGAATGATGGAGCAAGAACTTGAACTAGATCTCTACAACTCTATAGCACTCTAAATGACACTACCCTAAATGACACCCTAAAAGTGACAAGTATTACATCTATTTTGCTGACAACAATGCTAACATTTGAGCTTAAAGAAAATCACTTTTTAATTCAGAAATACCTTTCCAGGTACACTAGGATCCACACTTTCCCATGGTTCTGGATTAGTTCTTCGATTAATACTACAAAAAACAACAACAGCAACAACAAACAAATTTAAAAATGCTGATTAAACATTAAAGTAGATGAATTTAAACCAACTCTGATATTGATCTATAAACATGCTAAGGACAGAGCCAGGCTGCACTGCCCACTAAGTTAATTAAAAGTGATGGGAGTTTCCTTAAAGGTACTTCATGGGTTTGACTCAAACATTAGGGATTAATTCCTCTGCAGGGCAGGAGACCTGAACTCCCTTTATTGGGCTAGACTGGAGAATATTCTTATAAACTGAAGAGCAGTAGGGGTGGAAGTAGAGGCTAACAGAAAGCAAGCATGTCCTTGCCCTGCTTTCTGGGATCCACAGAAGGGCTGGGCTTGAACCCTGCAGGTAGTGAACCCCAGCAGAGCCCTAAGTCCCCTGCCAAAGCTGCCCTTTCTAGGCCTGCCCTGGGCCAAACTCAGTTTCAAGTTTCTCTCTTTCTCATATTCCAGGATATATAGTATTTTAATCTTACTATAACCACAGCTGAGAATAATTCATTGCAAATAACTGAATCTATAAACTCTACCACATTAGGAAAGATCTTTCTAGTAAACCAAAATTTTAAAATTTCAGCTGTGGATGATATGGCTTAGTAGGTTGAGTGCTGGCCTACTGCCCAATTCCCAGTCAGGGCACATGCCTGGGTTTCAGGCCAGGTTCCCAGTTAGGGGTGTGTGAGGCACGTTTCTCTCACAAGTGGATGTTTGTATCCCTTCTTTAAAAAATAAATAAAATCTTTTTAAAACTTTAAAATTTCACTTCAGGGAGGTAGAGGCAAAGAAGGGGAGCAGCTTAGACAAGAACCTAGCATAAAGGAACCATGGACATGGACAACAGGTGGGATTGACTTTGGGGGGAATGGGTGGGTGGGGAGGGGGACAGAGGGGAGCAAAAAGGGGATGGATGTAATACAACAACAATAAATTTTTTTTTTAAATTTCATTTCATTAAAATGATTATCTAAATTTGATGATGGATATCCAAAAATGCCATTTAAGAACTTAAAATTCAAAACATAAGTTAAAAAACAAACAAACAAACAAACAGCTTTGCTGCAGGAGAGGGGGGCACAGATGAAAAAATATTCAGAATTAAGGAACAAGCTAACTTTACAAATATCATAATTTAGTAGCCTTCTAACAGGGACTCCAACTTCACAATTTGACATTCTTGTCCTGGAAGGAAAACTAGAAAATTGATATCATACATTTTATAAACTGAAGGTCATCCTAACATTGCTAAAAACGTTTTTATAAATGATGTCTACTTACATCACATCAGTTTTCTTAAGAGAATATACAGCAAAAGACGAAGCTCCACCCGCTGCCACCGTCATGATCACCGCCAAAGGAATAAGCTAACAGAGAACAGGTTGAGGGTCAATAGTCTGATGTTTCTATGTGAACTACTTGAAATATAATAGAATAGCTATACACCACCTGTTCATCTTTTAATATTAAAAACATTTAGTCAAGTTTTCAGTTGCTTTAAATACTTACTTCTTTCTTTTTCATCAGGAGTTGGAAAAAGTTCATGATGACCTCAGTGTAGAATGCCAAATCTAGAGTACAAAAATCCAAGATGTTGATCAAAACTTCAGCCTCTAGAACACAACCTGGTAGGTGCCAAAAAGACCACCGAACTCCCCAAGGCAGCAGGGACCCGCTCCGCAGCGCCTTCGCCTAAGGGCGGTTCACCTGTGGGGCGGGGCGGGGCGACGCACGAGGAAGATGCAACCACCACAACCTAACGAGTCCCCGGCCTCCGTTCCTTATATACAGACCACATCCCCTCCGGAAGGGCCCTGCCAGGGCGTTCTGGTCACGGGTCGGGTGGGGGACGTGCGGGACTTGACTCACTTTCCTCGGGGCTCCCGGCCTAGGGCGCCCCCTGTAGGACTCTGTGCGGCAGACGCTGCGGAACAGAATGCGAGCGCCAGCGTCCCCTGCTGTTTGCCGCGGTTCTTACCCGTCCGGCGTGAGCCAGGCTGGACTTGGGCGCTGTGGGTGGTTCCTAGCCATTCCAGGTGTCTACGGAAACGTGGAACTGAGAACAACGAGAGCGCTCATGGTCAGGTGTTGGGTGAAAACCAACACCTCTAAAAGGGAGTCTGGAAAAGGAACTGCAGAGCGGGGATCCCTCGGGGGAAGCTTCTAGATGCAGGCAGCGAAATTAAAATTAATGCAATTACATTAGAATGTGAGATATAGAGCACGCATGGAGATTCGAAAATTAAGTTATAAAGTTCCTTCCAGAAATAATTTTCTTATCCTGTCTCCCCCACCACCACCCCTGGAAGTGAAAAAAGTCTCGGGTGAAGAAGAATCAAAAGAATCATGGGGGTAGGGGGGAGACAGAGGCAAGAAAGGGGAGCAGCTTAGACAAGAACCTAGTATAAAGGAACCATGGACATGGACAACAGGTGGGATTGACTTTGGGGGAAAAGGTGGGTGGGGAGGGGGACAGAGGGGAGCAAAAAGGGGATGGATGTAATACAACAACAATAAAATTTTAAATTAATAAAATAAAAAAAGAATCAGCTGGAACAGATTCTGAAATACAGTCGGTCTCTGAGATGGCCCGGCATGCTGACTTCATCTTGAGATCCCTTTTCAACTCACCCCTAAGCTAGCGGCCTTGTCTTGCACAGAGCATGCTGGCAGCTGCAAAACCAGGAAATAATGTTAACAACAGTTCCATGAAAACAAGAGCTGTGTGCACGGCACTGTGCCAGAACCTTCTGGACATTTCTTCAAGCAAGGTATGTTATTAAGGCCCAGGGATGCTCAAGTCACATAGCCAGTAAGTGGCAGCGTTGTCCTCAGAATCCAGGTTTGTCTGGCACTCAACAGCACTCACTGTCCTTGCAAACCCGCTCCTAGTACTGCAATTAAGCCAAGCGTGCAAACTCAGTTGCTTTAAAACAATTATTTTAAAACAGTTTTAAGTTCAAAATATGAGTTGAGGTTAAAACGGAAGCATCTTATTGTTCACTGGAACCCCATCTTAGTTATACCTGAAGTCAGGGCCCACCCCTGCCACACTTTATGAGCCAACTGAAATCAAGAAACTGCATGATTTTAGTAAGTCTCAGATTATATACCTATAAAGTGAGAAAACCTAGTCCAGGAAAAAGGTGGGGGGAAAGAATATATGTAAAACATGTGACATTCTGCCTTGCCTATAGTAGGCATTCAATGAAACAGTAACTATTATTTGCAAAGACTTATTTTATATAAAACAGATTAGAAATGTAAGTTCTCACCCACTTATTTAGACAAGGATTCTTACTGTGTAAAACCAGAGCTGAAACTGAAGATATTTGCCTATTGGTTAGATTTACATCAATATATAAGAAGAAAATTCAGCATTACTTCTCCCTGTGTATTGAATAGAACTAAATAAGTCCTTTAGAGCTCCTTCTGCAGGATTTCTAAAGCTATTTTTCTCAGTAGGTTCTTGAAAAAGCTTCATTTTGCTAATTAAATGTAAGTTTTTCTGGGAAGGACAAATAAAAGTAAGAGAGGAAAAAATCTTAGAATGATCTTCAACTCAGAGCATTGCTTTGCTGATGTTATCATTTCTTTTCAAAATGCAGTATAGTTTTATAGCAGTCCAGGCATTATTCTGAGACTAGGGGTACAGTAAACTTAAAAGATTAATAAGACACAAGTCTCTTACTTTAAGGTCCTTACAACATAGTACCAGTAAATTTTAACCCCAGGCATTAGCTGGTGCCAAAAACAGATGATTAATTCTGACTAAGGGGTTCTGACTAAATTTATGAAAGGTGAGAGTATTTATTTGAACAGATAAACCAACTGTAAAGTGACATTTTGAGGACAACTATAAATACAAACCAGATATGAAATAATATTAAAGGAGTGTTAATTTTGTTAGGTGTGATAATGGTATTATGGTTATGTAAAAAAAAAAACAACCCTTTTTAAAGAGTATATATGTATATGGAAATAGTTCAAGGAGAAATCTGATGTCTAAAATTTACTTTAAAACACATTAAAAAAATAAATAAAGCGCCCTGGCTGGTAGCACAGTGGTTAAGGCGCCGGCCTGCGAACCCAAAGGTCACAGGTTCGATTCCCCAGCCAGGGCACATAACCAGGTTGCAAACCAGGTCTCCAGTCAGGTCTGTGGCTGGAGGCAGGTGAAACGCAACCATACATTGATGTCTCTCTCCCTCTCTGCCTCTCTCCCTTCCCCTCTTTCTAAAAATAATGAAATGAAATCTTAAAAAAAAAAATAAAAAAACAAAATAAAGCAAATTCAGCTAAATAATATTCCACCTAAATGTTATGTGGGAATTTGTTATTCTATTCTACTTTTACATATGCTTGAAAATGTTTAGAAAATGTTTTAAAACTCACATATTGGATGTATATATGTAGTTACAGATGTTGTGTGTCCATATAACCTTTAAATTTTGCTTATTTCTATTGCAGCAATGAGAAATTACACCCAGAAAGCCACATTCTCCCCACCCCTCTTTGAGTTAATGCCCAAATTATTGACTTTGTGGGAGATCCAGGGTCAGTATGTAACCTGGTCTTCCCAGGATGACTTGTAGGCACAACTCCCACCTTTCAAACCCCAAAGGAACCCACCCTGACTGGTGTGGCTCAGTTGGTTGGGTGTGGTCCACCAAAGCTAAAGGTCACTGGTTTAATTCCCAACCATAAAATGATTAAAATTAACATGACCAATAATATGCAGACTTCATGTGCCTTTAGCCACGGTCTCTGAGGACATGACAGCACTTAACATGCTGCTCTGCCAGTAATGCATAAGCTGACTCTATCACCATGGATATCCAACAAACAAATCAGGAACCACAATCAGCATAATCAGCCTGTACTCTTCAAAAATGTCAATGTCTGAGGAACTGTTTTGGATTTTAAGAGGCCAAAGAGGAAAGAGACAGGATAACTAAATGGATATATGATCCTACACTGGATTCTGCAATGGGAAAAAAAGAACTAAGCCCTGACTGATGGCACAGTGGGTAAGGCACCGGCCTACAAACCCAAAGGTCGCTGGTTCAATTCCCAGCCAGGGCACATACCCAGGTTGCAAGCCAGGTCTCCAGCCAGGTCCATGGCTGGAGGCAGGTGAAAGGCACATTGATGTCTCTCTCCGTTACCCTCTCTGAAGGTAATAAATAAAATCTTAAGAAAAACAAAGAACTGCTGGCACAATGGATGGAAAATCATGGGAAAATAGATTAATATGTTTTATCAATGTTTAATTTTTTGAATTTGGTAAATGCACTGTGGTGACTCTTTCTCTCTCTCCAAAGGTAATAAATAAAATCTTCAAAAAAAAAAAAAAAAAAACCTACTGGCACAATGGATGGAAAACCATAGGACAATTGATTAATATGTTGTATCAATGTTTAATTTTTTTCAATTTGATAAATGCACTGTGATCACATAAGCAAATAACCTTATTTGTAAGAAATATACATTGGCCCTGCCTGGTTGGTGTGGCTCAGTTGGCTGGAGTACTGTCCATCCCCTAACAGAAAGGCTATGGGTTCAATTCCCACTCAGGGCACATACCTTGTCTAACTTAATTCCTTCCTTATCAACCCTTCCCTTAAACATTCCACTTTTTCTCCCTCCTGTATTCTTTGTCCTGGCAACCCCCCACCCCACCCCTGCCTAGCTAATCAGGTGAGAAATCTCATCCCAGTCATTTGGAATTCCCCCAGCTAAGTCCAATTACCCCTGAGGACTTAGCAATCCCTCTCAAATGCATCCTTTCCTATGCCAGATCCATGAGGCCAGCACAATGCCTACCCCATAGTAAATGCTCAATAATTTTAACTTCTGAAATATTTAAACTTCATGAAACTGTTACTATATTTCAAATATTTTAAAGTTCAAAGCCCACATCCACAATGATCTTTTCCAGATGAAACTAAAGAGACAGCAGTTCAACATAAGCTTCTTTGGAGTCATTTTCATGACGACATATTTGCCAAGTATTTAGTACAATAATATGACAACCAAACACAACAAGTAAACCTTAGATCATGGACTTAAAAGTAGTAATCACAAAGGACATTACAATTAGAGAAAATGGAAATGGTGTATATGTTAGGTGATATTACTGAAATAATGCTCAACTTCCTAGGGATGATAATGGCATTACCGTGAGCTAGAATGTCCTTTCTCTTAGGCATAAAAACTTTTATGATGTCTGGCCCTTATTTTCAAAGAATTAATTTTGAAAAAGCAAATATGGGAAAATGTTCATTGATAAAAAGTGTGAGTATTCTTTGTACTAATTTTTCAACTCGGCATATTTGAAGGGGCATTAGGTATAATATCTATTCTTAAACACAGGCACACCTTAGAGATACTGCAGATTCACTTCCAAACCACTGCAATAAAGTGTCACAATCAAATGAATTGTAATCTTTTTGCTGGTGGGGTTTCTTGCCTTTAATTTGTGAAAAATGCAACATCTGTGAAGTGCAATAAAGTGAGGAAGGATAAAATGAGGTATGGCTATAGTTTAGCACACTGGCAAAATGTAAAAAATATGGGTTAAGAATATATCTGAGTTCTTTATACTAGTCTTGCAGCTTTTCTGTGAGTATGAAATTATTTCAAAATAAAGTTAAAAAAGCAATCAACCAAAACCAAAGAAAAAACACCACCCCCAATAAAAAATCAACACACACATACACATATACTTTCTTCCTAAATTATGGTATTTTAACACCTTTTAGAAATAAGATGAATTTTAGCTTATCAGGCACAAGTTTGTTTTATTTACAGGAAATAACATATAGACAAACTTTAAAACTGTGAAGTTACCAACTATAGCTTAAGTTCACATTTCAATTAATCCTTGAGCTGGTATGTAATTTTTAAATATCCTCTATATTAGAAAAATCCTTGTTTCTGAAATATGTTTTTATATAAAGTCAAATCCTTGTGACTTAAGGATGGCTTTACAACCTTAAGTGATTTTAGAAAGTGCTCCTGTTTCACAGTGGTTGCTTCTAGTCCATCTTCTTGCAGAGCCAGCAAGGCAGCCTAAGAGAGACAATAAGAAATAAGCTGCTTCATTTTTGTTTTATGACATATAAAGTCTGAATGTAGAAGTCTCAGTCTCATTTCACAGAACTCCAATATTCATGACCAAAAACATTAAGCTGAAAAGTTAGTGATTAAAACTCCTCTTAGTAGGACTTTTCTTGTACATTAAACTCTGGCCTTAAATGGGAAAAAAAGAAAAAGTAAGTTGCAGAATAATATATACATTATGAGCCCATATGTGTATATGAAGATGGGACCATCTTCCTGACCTCAGACTAGGAGTTTCTAAACAGGACACAGCACTCATCATAAAGGAGGAAATCAAACATGTACTCTATGACCCAGCAATTCTCTTTGTAGATATGCACATACATGAAACAAACATGCATACACATGTATACCAATAGACATGTACAAGATTGTTCATAGTATCATAGTTCATAATAACAAAATAATAGGTACCCTGAATGTTCAGAAGTGGTTTCCTTTGGGATACAGAGTGGGAAGGCCCAAGGGAGGCTTCTGGGGTGCTGATAATATTCTTTCTTAAGCTGAGTGGTGGATGTAAAAATGTGTTTACTTTATGTTAATTCAATAAATTGTATCCTTGTAATCTATGCATTTTTCTGAATGTTATACTTATAAAAGTTTATGGAAAGAATATATGGACCCCTATGTCCACTGCAGCATTATTTACAATAGCCAAAATATGGAAGCAACCCAAGTGCTCATCAATAGACAAGTGGATAAAAAAGCTGTGGTATACGTATAGTACAATGGAATATTTCCTGACCATAAAAAAGAATGAAATCTTACCATCTGAGACAACATGGATGGACTTAGAGGGTATTATGCTAAGTGAACTAAGTCAGAGAGAGAAGGAAAAATATCATATGATTTCACATATATGTGAAATCTAAAGAACAAAATAAATGGAGAAACAAAATTGAAACAGACCCATAGATAAAGAGAACAGATGATGGTTGCCAGAGGGGAGGGGTGTGGAGGCTGTATGAAAACAGAGTGGATTAAGAAGTACAAACTGGTAGTCACAAAACAGTCACAGGGATGTAAAGTACAGTACAAGGAACGTAGTCAATAATATAATAACTACGTATGGTGCCAGGTATATCCTGAAAATATTAGATCACTTTGGAAAGTATGACTACCTAACCACTGTGCTGTACAACTGAAACTAATACAAAATAATAATTAATGTAAACTGTAACTAAAAAATAAAATTAAAGAAATAATAAAATTCACTTAAATTTAAAAAGTTTAACCTTGGCTGGCCTGGTATGGTTCAGTGGATCAAGTGCTGACCTATGAACCAAAAGGCACCAGTTCAATTCCTAGTCAGGGCACATGCCTGGGTTGCAGGCCAGGTCCCCATTTGGTGGCATGCAAGAAGCATGTATCTATTGCACATAGATGTTTCCCTCTCTTTCTCCCTCTCTTCCTTTCTCCAAAAATAATAAATAAAATCTTTAAAAACAAAGTTTATGCAAAAAGAAAAAAATGGACAATGGCTTATTTTGATCTCAAAATAGAGTCTAAATGCCTTCAAGTGGCTTACAAGATCTAAGTGATCCAACCACTATCCAACTCTTTAATAATGTCACGTTACTTATCTCCAATCATCTGAAGATTTATTCCCTCTGCCTCAAACACTCCCCTTCCCTCCATTAAACTCCCTCATCATCCTCCCACTTTCCGTTTACACGCTGTCTCTCACAAAGCCTTCTTTGAACTCTAAGTCTGGCACTCTTCCTAGGTGCTTCCACAGTCCCCTAAGCCTCCTCAACTCACTACATATTTTCAGTTGCCAATTCAGTGTTATGATTCGCCTCTCTGAACACTCCCCCGTCAGCCATAAGCTGTGTAAGGGAAGAGGCTGCATCTGTGTGCTTCACCTTGCCTGGTGCCTACCACATAGACATCTTTCAGTAAATACTGCTGAGTGAATGAAGATCTGAATCAAAGAAGAAATGTTTCAAACCATATGTGTCTGCACTAATTAACTTACTTCTTTGCAGAGGTTTCCAAGATCAGCTCCAGAGAAAAAACAGGTTTCTGCAGCTAGGTTTTCTAAAGAAACATCGGGCCCCAGCGGCATGTTTTCTGTACAGATTTTCAAAATAGAAAGTCTTCCCTGGAACAAAGTATAATATGTTTATAACCTTATAACATTTATGTTTGACATGTACTATATTAAAACATTTCAAGTTATAGTTTGCTATTACATAGAAAGTATCTGTATTTGAGAATCAAACAATAAGAAAGAATCACTTCTAAAGAGGTAAAACAGATTAATTCATCAATGGCTCGTATGGTGATGGTTAAAATAATGACATCATGATAAAATTTTATTATTTTTATAGTTGATTGTTAAAATAGCCAACCATAGATATATCTCTTTAAGAGACATGATGAATCTCTCTTTTGGGTACAAAGAGTGCCATCAGACACATTTAAAAGTAAATACATGAACTATCAGACACAGTTCAAAACTGTAATTAACATTTAAAAATTTTTTTCATCTCTTCAAAACTTGATAAAAGCCCAAGGAAAGAAAAAAATTCATTCTCTGTCTTTCACCACTCACTGCCAGTGGCTCTGGACATTCATCACAAAGAATTCACTGATTCTTTAAGCTGTGGATACATTACGTCATCTCTAAAATCTCAGACTTCTCCACTGTAAAATAAGGATGCTGTATAATGATTACCTTTTCATCGGGAGGAGGAATATAAATAATCTTATCTAATCTTCCAGGCCGTAATAAGGCATCATCTAACGCATCAGGTCTATTTGTTGCCGCAACAACCATGACACTTCGATTAAAAATTTCTTGAAACTCTGAGGGAAAACACACAACATAAAATAACATCAATAAATTGTTAATTATTAAATTATTTTTAAAATTACGAATCAGAAGGTCCATTTGTTCTTAAATAGGGATATATTTTTCTTGGGACTAGCATGTGCATACCTCCTTTCCAAACTACCTCAGTATCAAGGTACCCTGTTAACAAATTATTAATCAAAGAGCTACTTGTGCACATGTTGGAGTGGCAGTCATGAAGGAACATGTCCCTAAGAAAAGTCGTACTTCAATATCAGAAAACATCTGAGGGCACCTGAGCCTCAGTGAATGTTTAGAACTTAAATGGATGATTTGAAGAGACAGAAGCATATGATAAACACATGGAGATGTATGGCTATGAAAAATTGTGGCTTACCTCCTTAAAAAGAGATTTACTTTACTTTTTATTTTTCTTTCCAGAAGCAGAAATAGGACAATTAACCTGAATTGTAGGTATATAAATCCTGGGTGCAGATAAGCAGCCAGGGCAAGGCCTTACATACTATGCATGCAAAATTGTTTGTTGAACTAAATAATCAAAGTATCAATAGTTCTCTGATAATGTGACCCCTCAAAGAAGCAAGTTCCCTACATCTGCAAGTACTATAGCTGAGCCTGGATAAAATACTTGTAAGATGCTATAAAATAATTCCTGCATTTTGAGGAGATTTGCTTAGAAAATTTCATGGGTATGTTTGAATTCTAGTGGCATATGTTCCTAAAGATCTATAAGACTTTTCTTCCATGGAACAATTTTTAAAATGGGAAATAATAAGAGGAAAAGAATTATAGAAAAAATTACCTATTGGGGATTATTTAAAGATACCAAACTCTATCTGGAGACCACTCAAAAGGGAAGAAGGGGACTTCCAAAGGTCATTTTAACTTCGTTTTAACCAAGGATACTCCTTCATCAAGGAAACTGTAATTTTCAATTCTAAGATTATTGAAAATAATGATGTTGTTTTTCACACACACACAAAAAATTTAGAAAGGGATGAACACTGGTTTTTCAGGATACAAAAATAAAAAGAAACTACCTCCTCTATTAGCAATACGTAAAGTTACATTTCTAAATCTTAGAATAAATAAAATTCACATTCATAAGATAAGTTACTCTAAAGTTTAGCCCTGGCTGGTATGGCTCAGTGGATTGAGCACCTACCTGCCTGTGAAACAATGAGTCACTGGTTCAATTCCCAGTCAGGATACACATGCCTGGGTCTCAGGCCAGGCCCCTGGTTGGGGGTGCATGAGAGGCAACCCCTCATTGATGTTTCTCTCCCTTTTTCCCTCTCTTCCCCTCTCTCTAAAAATAAATAAAATATTTTTAAAAATTTATAAAATTTATTTAATCTTTTCCAGCTAAATTACCATTTTACCATATATATATATATATATATACACACACATATATATATATTCTAAGTAGATCAAATTCAAATTATATAATTCTAGTTGGTCCGAAGGCTGTGGGTTATTGTTAAGCTGAAATTATATAATTCTTTCTAGAAGATGAACCCAGCACAGGGAAAGCTAGTATAAATGCATTCTGTTTAATGTTGGCCTAGATTTTTGGTGTAATCTGGCTCATAAATACCTCTTCATTTTTTTTCAGCTCCTTGTATTTACCCTGTTGATCTGATTTATTTCCTCTTCTCTCTATAGTTTTCAGTCCAACACCATCTAATTCATTCAGGAGGACAGAAAGAACACGCTCTTGAACATTACATTCTGTTCTGCCAATTGATCGAGCGCCCAAAATTGAATCAATTTCATCCAAAAACACAATTGCTGGAGTATTTGTTCTTGCTTGTCGAAATACCTTTGTTAGGAAAATAAAAATATTAAAAAGCTATAAACTATGCCTTACTTATGTGAATGCATGTTTTCTACATTACTCTTTTTACAACATAAAAAGAAGAGAAAAATTCTAAATGTCTAAGGATTGGGGAACAAATAAAACTAGAACAATGGGGTATTTTACAATAGTTAAAATCATTATTTTCAAAGAATTGTTAATATTATGGAATTTAAAAAGGGATAATGTTAAGTTAAAGGAAAAAAAAAAAGTCACTCCGTGGCAGGTGTGGCTCAGTGGCTTGAGCACTAGCCTGCAAACCAAAAGGTCACCAGTTCTATTCTCAGTCAGGGCACATGCCTGGGTTGTGGGCCAGGTCCCCAGTTTGGGGGTGTGTAAGAGGCAACCACACATTGATGTTTCTCTTTCTCTCTCCCTTCCCCTCTCTAAAAATAAATGAATAAAATCTTTTTTTAAAAAATCATAACAAAGATATATATATATATATATATATATATATATATATGGCAAAAAAAATTCACCAAAATGTTAAAGTAGGTAGAAAGATTAAGGATTTCTTATCTATATTTTCCAAATTTTCTAATAAACAAATATGTATAATTTTTAAATAGGAGATTAAAAAAAGCCAGTTACATTTCAAAAAAATAAGGTTTATCCACCCTGGCTGGTAGCACAGTGGATAAGGCGCTGCCGGCCTGCGAACCCAAAGGTCGCTGGTTCAATTCCCCAGCCAGGGCACATAACCAGGTTGCAAGCCAGATCTCCAACCAGGTTCGTAGCTGGAGGCAGGTAAAAGGCAACCATACATTGATATTTCTCTCCCTCTCTGCCTCTCTCCCTTCCTCTTTCTCTGGAAATAATAAATAAAAGCTTAAAAAAAAAAAAGTTTATCCTTATGGTACAAAATGAAAATTCCAACATAAACAACTGCATGGGGGAGAGAATAAACTAACAAACCTGAGACAAGAGTTTTTCTGAATCTCCCACAAAAGGTGAAAAGAGATCAGCTCCGCTCACGGAAACAAAAGAACAGCGACAACTGGTAGCCAGGGCCTTCACCAGGGTGGTTTTGGCACATCCAGGAGGGCCATACAAGAGAACTCCCTTGGGCGGCGTCAGGCCCATCCTAACAAACTCACGAGGGAATTTCAGAGGCCATTCAATGCTCTGTAAGTGCGTACAAAGAGACAGTCATTTTAGTCTGACAACAAAACATCCAATAACTCCATAAATTCATGTGCCCATTTAATAATTCTCAGGTACCTGCTATGAACTGGAAAAGCAGTCCCTTCTCCAGAGCAGCCAGTGATCTACTGACCTAAGTCAGGTCACATTCCTTCCTTCCTAAAAGCCTTCAATGACTTGCCATCATAATTAGAATAAATCCCAAATCCAAACTTCTCACTCACCACTGCCTGCAAGGCCTGCCCATCTCTTACTTTTGGAGCACTTATTCGTGCACTATCTGAAATTAATATTTTTCCATGCTCGGTGTGTCGTTCTGCTTCTGCTAGAACATAAGCCAGTTTTACCTCTAAATCCCCAGCACCTAGAATAACACCTTCACAAAGTAGCCACTCAATAAATGTTAGCTGGATAAATTTTCACTATCCCTTAGATAATTTTAATCATTATAATTTTACAGATGTTGAAACTCAGGCTTAGAAAAGTTAAGTATCTTGCCCAGGAATTATTGCTGGTAAGAAGACAGAACTAAGACTGACCTCAGGCAGTACAGATCAAAAGCATAACTATGGATATATTGCTTCTCTACAAAAAAAAGGGGTAAGACAAGACCTCTGTACCTAGTCAACTCATATTTTAGTTGGAGAGATAGGCTTGTGAACTAACAACCAGGTGAGAGAAGGGGCATTCCATGGAGAAGAAATAATACATACTGAGAGAGTTCATCCAGCCAACAGTAAGCAGCAACAGAGGGGAGGATGGGGGAACCAAAAAGTACTAGGGCTGAAATGAAAGGAGTCAGATTACAATGGGCCTTAAGAGTTCAGGCAACATTGAGGAAGCAATATATACAATGGACTAGAAGGAAGTGAAATTACAGGCAGGGAGACCAGTTAAAATTCTTTTGTGATGACTCAGACTACAAAAATAGTAAGGCTGGATGTGTCACGGGCAGGGGAGAAGGTATAGAAGGGATGGATTTGAAACATAAAAAGTTATTGTATTTTAGGTTAAGGTGCCGGCCTGCGAACCCAAAAGTCGCAGGTTCGATTCCCCAGCCAGGGCACATAACCAGGTTGCAAGTCAGGTCTCCAGTCAGGTCCGTAGCTGGAGGCAGGTGAAAGGCAACCATACATTGATTCTTCTCTCCCTCTCTGCCTCTTTCCCTTCCCCTCTCTCTGGAAATAATAAATAAAATCTTTAAAAAAAGAAGAAAAAAAAAAGTTATTGTATTTTACATATAGACTAAGTTCTAAATCCAGAGGGGAAGTTATGCGCTTGCATATGACCCTAAGCACTTAGAAGACAGGTCTCTGACTTCGGGGAGGGGGTGGGTGGCTGCTGGTATGCGCTGAGGTAGGGAATACAGGTTTGGAGGTGGAGTTAACTGGCTGAACTTGGAACACACCGAGTTTGAGATCTCTAGAAAGTATCCAGTAGGCAGGCAGCAAAGCAGTTCTGATAATCAAAAGAACTGTCTGTGCAGAATATAAAGATTTTTTTGAGTTAATTTGAAGCCTGGGACATCAAACTCACAGACTTGTTTATAGAAAGCAGATAGGAGACTCCCAGGAGCTTGGAGGATTATCATTTAAGGTGTGGGAGAGGAGTAGGAAAGCTTAACATCTCAAAGCTAACAGTTTTCAACAGGAAGGTGTGGTTTATCTCTCACCTGTTTTGTTAAGATTAAATGTGACAATGCATGTAGAAAATCAGGGCATATGATAAATGTGCTTATCCATAGACACAGAGATTCCAGGATTCGCTGTAGAAATAGCTCCTAGTTAAGATGAATAAATTATAATGAATACTTATAGATCAGTCTTGTGTGTGTGTGTGTGTGTGGTTAGAGAGACATAGTTCCTTATGGCTGGATCACAGGAAGGTAAGTTAGCAAAATCAATTTCTTAAACTGCAATGCAGGCAAGAGCATCTGAGAGTTGGGTCCCTCAGCATCTGCTGTGAGAACCAGTACCAAGCAACCATCCAGGCCATAATGACTGTTTATTATAATGTGCTTCTATCAGTCCCAGGACCAAGTAAGGTGCACCATCTATGTCTTAGTATGGCCCATGAACTAAGAATAAGAATCATTTTTACATTTTTAAGTGCTCAGAAAGAAAACATTTTATGATGTGAAATTATATGGTTTCAGTGTCCATGAATCAAGGTCAACAGAACACAAGCACTCATATAGTGCCTGTGGCTGCTCCTACACTATGACAGCTGTTGAGTGGTTGCAACAGAGGCTGAATGGCCCACAAAACCTAAAATATTTCCTATCTGGCCCCTTCTAGAAAAACTTTGCTGAACCCTGTTCCAGATTATGAACTCTTTAAAGCATGAAACAAAAAGAGGGTGAGTTAGGAAAGTATAAAAAGTAGTATTTGATGCCTACAGAAGTCCAATTAAATAAAGACTGAAAAGTGATCACTGGATTTAAATGTTGGGATCAAATTAGCGATGGCAGCATAAGCAGCGTCAGCATAGCTTGTTTTCATCATAAACGCATCAATTACCCTGTAATATTTTACTGACTTAAGCAGCCTCTCTGTCACACCTGTTTTAACTTCAGCTTTACATCTTCAAGGCCACCAATCTGCTCCCAGGCAACAGGCTTGATGTCCATCAGACCAATGACACTTCGAAATGAAGAGGGTTGAATTTTTTTAAAAGCTTCAAGGAAGTCTGCTTCATCAATCATCGGATTGTCCTGGTTCTGAAGAAACACACCCAAAACAAAATCAAACCAAAAATGAGGTGAGATGTTTTTGCATTACTTTTTTTTTTAATCTTCTTTAAATTTGTAAATCTATTGTTATCATTATGAAATTTATACATGTGGCACAAAAAATTAAACCTCTCCCCCCACCAACATTCACCCCAGAAGATGTGAACAGTTTCCTGTGTTGTCCTCCAGCATTGTTTTTTTTTTTTTAATTTATTAATTTTTAGAGATAGGGGTAGAAAGAGAGGCAGAGAGGGAGAGAGACATCTATGTCTGGTTGCCTTTTCACCTGTCTCCTGCTACAGACCTGGCTGGCAACCTGGTTATGTGCCTTGGCTGGGGAATCGAACCAGCAACCTTTGGGTTCGCATGCCAGAGCCTTATCCATTGTGCCACCAGCCAGGGCTACCCCAGCATGTTTTATAACAATAAGCATGTGTATGTCCTTTCAAACAGATAACACAAATGGGACCATACCATATATATTGTACATTTTTTCATTTATTTTAGAAATCTTTTCATGTCAACTAATACAGCTCTACTTCACTCCTTTGTTTCTGCCTCACTTTTACTTGTCAAATATTTCTTTTTAAGATTTTGTTTAGTTATTTTTAGAGAAGAGGGAAAGGAGGGAGAAAGAGAGGCAGAGAAACATCAGATGTGAGAGAGAAACGCCGATTGGTTGGCTCTCGCATGCTCCCAACCAGAGACCTGGCCCACAACTCTAGCACATGCCCTGACCAGGAATCAAACCAGTGACCTTCTGGTTTGTAGAGCAACACCCAACCCACTGAGTCACATCACTCAGGGCTACATGTCAAGTATTATATGCCATTTCCTCGAAGTAGAATTACAGAGTTTAAGAACATGTACATTTACAGTTGTGACAACTATTACCAAATTGTCCTCAAAGCTGCACCAATAAATAAAAGGCTGCTGTTCTCCCCACACCTCTCCAACACTGGATGTTACCAAACTTTTAAATTTCTCCTAATGTAACAGAGGAAATAGGAGTCAATATTGTGTTAAATTTCTTCATTCAAGAGTGAGACAGAGGGAATGAAGGAACTGGAAAATCATCTTCCTTGGAACCATCATAGTAAAGGCTTTTTTTTTTTTTTTAAATATTTTATTTTATTATTTTTAGGAAGAGGGGAAGGGAGAGAGGCAGCGAGGGAGAGAGACATCAGTGTATGGTTGCTTTTCACCTGCCTCCAGCCACAGATCTGACTGGAGACCTGGCTTGCAACCTGGTTATGTGCCCTGGCTGGGGAATCGAACCTGCGACCTTTGGGTTCGCAAGCCGGCACCTTACCTACTGTGCTACCAGCCAGGGCTAAAGGCTTTTTTGAGCAAGAATCATTAGTAGATTCTAATCTAGGGGAGGGAAAGTTTACAAGGAGCAGGATATTTGCACAATCTCAGAGGGTCTCCTCATAAATGTATTAGTTGCAAAAGGAAGGACAGCAGCTATTCAGTGGAGACACTGGAAAAACCTTGACTCATCACATCAGTCACCATTCAGGGGCATCACCAATAAGGCACAGTGGACATCTTGTGCCTCCACATTTAACAGCCTAACAAGGACACACTATCATTTATGCATAATTCCCAACAGGCATGCATAACCTGACTCTATAAAGAAACATTAGACAGACCCAAATTGAGAGGCATATAAAATCACTGACTGGCATCCTTAAAAAATGTCAATGTCAAATATCTCTCTCTCACACACACACATACACACACACAACTATGAAACTGTTCAAGATTAAAAGTAAGTAAAAACTAGGTGTGATATATTATTCTGGACTAGATTCTGTACTGAAAGAACAATATGCTAAAAAGATTGAAACTATTACCAAAATCAGAATATGGTCTATAGATCTGATAACATTTTGTATAAATATTAAATTTCCTGAATGTACTGATTATACCTAACCATAATTTGGTCATGTATGAGGATAGCTGTGTTGTTAGGAAATAGGCATTAAATATTAAAGGATAATGGATTATGACAAATGTAACCCATCCTCAAATCATTCAGAAAAAATGTGTATACACATATATGTACATATATACAGAGAGAGAGAAAATACTGAGTTGACCAAAGAATTTGTTTTTTTCCTTAAGATGGCTCTAGTAGTACTTAGTGATCATTAACTTCATTTCAAACAATATGGTTACGTTGTATTGTCACAAGTGTCATATCAGATGCATTTAAAAAAATCAAAATTGGTGAAATTTTGTGTAGCCATTTCAACATGAAACATGGAAGAAAACATGCAATATTTTCAGCACACTATGATTTAATATTTCAAGGAAGGTAAAAATGCAACAAATGTAAACAAACAAACAAAAAGAGTTGTGCAGTGTACTGAGAAGATGCTGTGACTAATCAAGCATGTCAAAAGTGTTTTGTGCCCTGGCTGGTGGCATAGTGGATAAGGTGCAGATCTGAGAACCCAAAGGTTGCTGGTTCGATTCCCAGTCAAGGCACATACAGATTGCAAGCCAGGTCTCCAGCCAGGTCCATGGCTGGAGGGAGGTGAAAGGCAACCATACATTGATGTCTCTCTCCTTATCTGCCTCTCTCTAAAAATACTAAGTAAAATCTTTAAAAAATAAAAATAAAAACAAAACAAGTGGTTTTCAACGTTTCGTACTGAAGATTCCTCACTGGGTGATGCTCCATGGTCAGGTAGAGTAGTTGAAGTTGATAGTGATCAAAGAGAGACATCAACTGAGAACCATCATTGTTATACCACTTGGGAGATAGCCAACATACTCAAAAATGTCCAAATCAATAAAGTTATTAGTGAAAGAGAAAATGTATCTTTTATTTTACAGAAAAAGCTAAACAGACTTTTTGGCCAACTCGATGTAAAGCTAATTAAGCAAAATGTTAAAAACTGGTAAGTTTGGATAAAGGATTTAGCAGGAATTCCCTGTCTTGCAACCATCCCTAAAGTTTTCATTATCTCAAGATAGAAAGTTAAAAAAAAACAAAAGAATGTAATCTTTTAAAAAGAATTTTTCATGTTTTATTGACCATTTGTAATCCTTCTACTGTCGACTACCTGTTCATGCCTTATAACCCATTTTCTCTTGGATTGTTTGTCTTTCCTTCTTTTTTTTTTTTTTAAAGATTTTATTTATTATTTTTAGAGAGAGGGGTAGAGAGAAAGGCAGAGAGGGAAAGAGACATCAATGTATGGTTGCCTTTCACCTGCCTCCAGCTGGAAACGCGGCCTGAAACCTGGTTATGTGCCCTGGCTGGGGAATCGAACCAGCGACCCTTGGGTTCGTAGGCTGGCGCCTTATCCACTGTGCTACCAGCCAGGGCTCTTTTTGATATATGACAGCTATTTCTGTATTAAAGGAATTGGTCTTTCTGTCATGGGCTAAAAGCATTTTCCCCAAGCTGTCTCATGTCTTATCTTTGCTTATAGTATTGTTTTGTCATTTGAAAATGGTCAAATTAGTAAATCATTTCCTTATTGACTATTAGGTTTTACGTTATGTTAAGAAAGACTGTCTTCATTCTAAGATTATATGCTGGAGTCTTCTAGCAATTTCCTTAATCAAGTGAAGATTTTTTGTTCAAGTTAAAAACTCATATTTGTAGTTGTAATAGCCATATTATATTTAAGTATTTGCCCTCTTATATCAAATTCTAAATATTTACTTGTCCAAAACTTTTCATTAACAAACTATATTATCCCATTTATTTAAGATTATATGAGTGAATATGTATATATAGAACAATTCTGAACAGCATTCCTAAAAATTGTTAATTATAATCTCTGGGGGATATTTCAGGCAATTTTTACTTCCTTGATAATTTTTTATCTTATTGATAATTTCTTATAATGAACACTATTAAATAATTTTTAAATAATGTTTCTGTTTTTGTTTTTTCTTTTTTATTGACTGGTTGTATAGATACTAGGTACCTGAATAATTAATTTTTAGGTAACACCTACTAACATTTGAAAATCCCATCTATATTCACCTATATTTCAAGATCGCTTATGTACATTATTTCACTTGACTCTCATAATCCTCAGGCACATAAAATTATTTTCCCTCTGTGTACATGTATATATGTTAAACTGTATTTCTCATCTTTTAATAGGAATACTTCACAAAAAGCTGAACAGACTTTAATGTGTTCCTTGTCTGCCCTGGAACAGAGGCGGTGGCAGGCCATAAGCTGCTTGGAGGAGGAAAGAAGAAAAGGATGAGCCAGTACCTCTCCAGATGCCTCTGTCCCTTCTTCCTTTATGCCTTTCTTTCTTCCACTTCCCCTGGTAGTTTATGAACTCAGCCATCACCTGTGGTAACTATGCCTGGGCAGGCCCCTCCTCAAGTAGCACTGGGCTCCACCCTAGGATGACAGCAGCTGGCTGGTCCACCTAAGCCAAGGTGCTTAAGGTCAAACCTGGAACTTCAAAGCAGAGGGAATCCTAAATGTAAATCTCATTTCCCATCCCTTGGTACTGTCTTCATTCCCTCAAAAGGCATACGCTCACACTTTTACATGTGGGACTTGTCATTAAATCTTCAAGAAGTTTTGGTTCTAAACCCAGAAGATGGGGACTTACACTGACATTAGGGAAGTAACTTCCTCCCTAATGTCAGTGTAAGAGTAAAAATAAATGAAATGAGGTAGGGCACAAATTATCTAGGTAAAGAGGTTTTAAAATTTTAGGATAAGTCATTCTTTTATAGTTTAAACTTAAAATTTGAGTTTTAAAAATAAGATCAAAGGACAATTTTAATATCACAACAGAGGTAAAAACATTGTCCCAAAATCCTTAACATGGTGAAATTATTTTTTTTCTAAAGGGGTTTAGAAATTCAGGATTATTTGTTACAAAGTGAACAGGTTTTCCAATCCACAGTGCTGAAAACAATTATATTTAAGCTAATATTCTAACTATGTTTAAGAAAGGTTGTCATGAATTAGATTTGAATGTCAAAGTCAAATTTAAATAAAATTCCAGGTGCCCAATCTTTTCCTGAGTTAGAAAAGGTTATTTTCCTTACAACATACTTACTAACAACAAAGGGAAACAGTACCATGACAAAGGAAATCTCAGATACCACCTTACCCAAGGAATCAAAGTTCACAGGACAGCAGATATCATCTGCTACCTAACAGATGCAATAAGAACACAGTACCATTCTGTGATAGCCCTGCCAAAAATGCAAAACCTGAGTTAAATTATGAGAAAACATAGTCAAATCAAACTGAGGACTATTTTACAGAATAACTAACCTGTACTTTAAAAAAGTTAAAGTCATAAAAGAGAGGCTAAAGAATAGGTCTAGATTGAAGAAGAAATCACAACAACTAAATGCTGCGTTGTAATCCTGGATTAAAAACAATGTTTTCTTTTTAAATTTTTGCTTGAAAGGAAATTAGTGGAACAAATGGTGAGATTTGAGTAAGGTCTAAAGTATCATGTCAATGTTAATTTCCTCATCTTGATAATTGTGCTGCAGTTGAAGTCCTTGTTTTTAGGAAATATACACTTACGTTTTCAAGACTAAAGGGGCATCATGGCTGCAGTATATTCTCAATGTAAGAAACAGCTGTAGGAGGTATCAAAAGTTCCAAGAAAATGTACTTACCACTTTTTTAATCCCCCAAAGTAATTTGTTACCTTAACTAAAAAATTCAGCATACGTATTTTTAGCATCAATGTTTCCTACCTTCTCACTATGAAGGAGGGCATGCATGGCGGCCTCCCTACAGAGCGCTGTCAGGTCTGCGCCAACGTAGCCAACCGTCATTTCTGCAAGGAGGTTCAAGTTGACTTGAGGAGAGATGGGCATCTTTGAGGTAATCACCTGTAGAATCTCCTTTCTTTGTTTAAGTGTGGGAGCCCCAATGACAACCTATATGCAAAGTAAAAAATTAAAGTTTATAGTTTCAAATATTTTTTCTCCTCACAAACATATACAATAATTTAGTGAGCAAATTATAAATGATCACTATGGCCCTGGCTGGTGTGGACTGGTGTCTTAAGCCTGCAAACCAAAGGGTCATCTTCAGCTCAATTCTCAGTCAGGGCACATGCCTAGATTGCAGGCCAGGTGCTCAAGAGCCAACCACACATTGATGTTTCTTTCTCCCTCCCTTCCCCTCTCTCTAAAAAATAAATAAAATCCTTTAAAAAATTTATCACTATGTACTTTTACGCATACCTTAGATTGAGCAAATGAAAATCCTCATTTTCCAGAAGTGCAACACTGGCTATAAAGTTGCACAACGAAACTTGCCTATGTCATTTAATAAGTGTTTATTTGTTATTTTTGAGACTATACCAAATTCTAAGTGCCAGATCCTAATCCTTATGGAGGGGATTCCAGGCAGTGGAATTAGATGGTGCAAGAAAGAAATCCACTCGAGTTCAGAGCACAATAAGCTAAAAGTGTGCAATTATCATCCTTAGAATCCTACCACAAAGTTCAAACATCACTTCAACTAAACGCCATTCAAACTATTTAAATCAAGAATCAATTGAAGGCTGAAGCTTATAAAACAGGGCAGCTTTGAATACTCAACCTCCCTGGCAACTCAGGGCACAACTTCGGGGAAAGGATGTAGACAATTCTCACAAGCAATGGATAAAATGAGAGGAGTTTTTGTCTGCTCTGATTTAGTTCTTCCCTGCCTTTATCCTTTTAACACATTTCTATCTAAAGGCTATCCTACTTTCAATTCTCATTCCAAATTCATTAGGGTTAAATAGGCTTGTAGCCCACACACCTACTTCCCCTAAAAATTAGCATGACTAATTATACTACTCTTTCTCAGGACCTGCACAACAAAACTAACCCCTAAAGGCCAGCGGGCTTCTCAGAATAAGTTGTAGAGAAAAATATGTCCTGGTTCACAGCTTATGTGCGGATACTGAACAAACATGCTCTTCGCAGTATAAACTTCGGCCTCACCGACTTCCAAACCTGCGAGGCCAAGCCCTCGGGGCAGCCCCCAGGGCCCGAAGAGGACGAGGTTCCAGGGGTCATGGGTGAACTGGCCTGGCCTATTACCTCTCGGTCAAATCTCCCAGGTCTGCGCAGCGCGGGGTCTAGCGCGTCAGGCCGGTTGGTGGATCCCACCACCACCACCTCGCGGTCCCCACCGAAGCCGTCTAGCAGCGTCAACACCTGGGCCACCACGCGGCTCTCCGGGGCTTGGTGTGGGCCGCCTCGCCGGGGACACAGGGCGTCCACCTCGTCCAGGAAGAGGACAGTGGGCCTGCGGCTGGCCATCTCCTGGGCGCGCTGGAAGACCCGCCGCACGTTCTCTTCGGTCTCCCCAGGCCGGGCGCCCTGCAGCGCGGGGCCGCTCACTGCCAGCAGCTGCGCGCCCGCCTCCCGGGCCACGGCCCGCACCAGCTGCGTCTTGCCCACTCCGGGGGGCCCCGCCAGGAGCACCCCGCGGGGCACGGCCAGCCCCAGCGCGGCCAGGGCGCGGGGGTAGCGGAGCGGCAGGCTGAGGAGCTCCTGCAGCGACTCGGCCGCCTCCGAAAGGCCCCCCAGGGGCACCTCGGGCTGCGGCTGCGGTTCTGACGGAGGCGCCCCGCTGAGGCCGATCAGAGTGTGAGGAGTGACCAGCCCCGCGGGGTCCGGGCTGGGCACCCCGCTGACGATGTGTAGCGCGGCCACCGGACCGGGGAAGCCAGGGGGAGCAGCCACCACGTGGCCCCGGGTGACTGGCCGGTTCCTCAGAAGCTCCTGCGCGGCCTCCAGCACCGCGGCTGGATTTGGGACCCAGCACGCGCCCGCCGACTCCCGCAACTCGGGCCACACAGTGAGGCGCCGAAGGGGCGGGCAGGGCACCAGGCGGAGGTGGCTCAGGCTGAGACGCCCCTGGAACCCCGGCGCCCCCAATGCCCACCCGGGGCTCGCGCACCGGGGATCCACTTGCACAAACCCGTCCGCTCCGTCCGGCCGCGGCCAGGCGGTGCAAAGGCAGGAGCCGCCGTCAGGCAGCGAGATCTTCACCGCCGAGCCCAAGCGCGCGCCCAGGGCATGGAAGGCTGCGGGACCCAGGCGACAGCGCTGGGTGCCCCGGTCCCTAGTGTCTAAGGGTAAGAGCTTTAAGAGGGGTCCTTCGGAAGGGGTACCTGAGTCCGGAGCCATTGCTCACGGAGGAACCTAGGCCGAGCAAAGTGGGTTAGGAATTCCGCCCGAGCGAGAAAGGCTGGGACACCCAGCGGCCGGGCCGGAAGCAGGTGTTGCGCATGCACCGGGGAAAAGGTCACTAGCCGCTAATTGGCGGCTGAAACGGCTACACGAGAGGGCTGGGTCCCGGAGATATAGTTTGTTGGGACGGGTTTGAAGAAATACACCTGCCGATTCCAGAGCTTTAGGGACAGAGCCTTCTTTAGGGGCGTCTGGGAGGCAGCGTAATTGAACCTCGCTAGGCCTAATGGCTCGGTGGTTTGGAGAGGCACCAGCGTAGCAGACGCTCTCTGGCTCTCGGACTGGAGCACCGCTACCTGCTCATTCGGAATGTCAGCCTAGAGCCTGCTGTTTTGTGGGGAAACCTCTACAATCCCCTTCGGCACAGTATTTTTGAGTGCTCTAGTGTTAGTGTCCCAGGTGACTTGGAGTAGCTGAGAAACACAGCCTGGGCGCTTTCAATTACCTGGGTTCCAACCTTCGTAGGGAAAGGCGCCAGCAGAGCCAGAGAGAAGCACAGGGGAGCATTTTAAATCCCTTAAAAAGGGAAAAGAAGGAAAACCGGGCCATCTGAAGTGTTGGTGGCACATCAAGTTAATCATTAGCTTTTCTGTTCTTGTAATAAGTATTGCCTGTTTAGGAGACAACACCACTGAGTCCTGCCTGTATTAGAGGCGGTGCCTGTCCACATTAAACTGCATGCTATGCCCTTCCACCTTTTCTCTAACCACAGGGAATTACTCTTTCCTCTTATTAGCTGAAATACATTTCCTGTATTTTTAAATTCTCATCAAAAAGAGCGACAGATATTTAAAATTCAAAAGTGCCTTATTTTTATCTTACATCCTCCTACCTCTTTTTTCCCCACCTTCACTGCATGCCCAATTTATGAAATTTCAAAATTGAGATTGCAGATAGAGTGCTTAAGTTACTGGAGGGTGGTAGTGGTGGTGGTTGTTTTTCCTACTTATGCAAATAGTTGATCCTTGAACAACACTAGAGTTAAAGGTGCCCACTCCCCGCCCCCACCAAAAATCTCTGTAAAACTTTTAACTCCCCCAAAACTTTACTAATAGCCTGCTGTTGTCCAGAAGTCTTACCTATAACAAACACTCTATTAACACATATTTTGTATGCTGTATGTATTAGATACTTTTATTACAATAAAGTAAACTGGAGAAAATGTTACTAAGAAAAAATAAAGGAAATACATTTACAGTACTGTACATGTTTATTGGAAAACTATCCCCATATTAATGGACCCAGACAGTTCATACTGATGTTCAAGGATCAACTGTAAACAACTGCAGACTATAGCAATGTCTTCTCAATGGAAAAGACTGTCAGATATGAGTTCTTAAAGTTCCTGGCCTCACTCTACCCAAGCCTCAGGTCTAACTTCTGGATTCCAGTCAATTATCTGGTCTCTGCTGTATGTTTCTAGCTCCATTGCTGGGACAACTTAAAAGGAACCAGAAAATAGCATACTGAGGAGAGGTCCTGAAATGGCCAAGTCACCCATTGCCTCCTATTTTCTTTTTTCTCTTAATTGGCTTTTGTTCTTTTTAGAGAACAAGGCCTCCAAACTCAAGACTTTTTAAGAACAGTTTTTGTGTTTTCTAAAATAAGCCAATATTTTTACTGCCCCCTGGAGGTGTGAATAAAATGCCCACCAAATTATCCTGTAATGATGTCTGTACCTCAGTTTTTTTACTCTGGTTCCAAGAAGTTTTGAGAATCAAAACACACACACACACACACACACACACAACAACAACAAAACAGAAAGAAGACAACACAGTCATAACTTAATATCTATATTTATTATACCATTAATTAATATAGCCTTCTCCTTGCTGAAAACAATTGTAATAAGAGTTGTGTGGTCCCCACGCCCCCCCCCCTTTTTTTTTTTTTTTTTAATTAAAAAATTGTAACCCAAAATGCGGTGATTCTATGACCTGGAGTACCAATTAAAGCACCAAAAGGCTGAACCACTAGAGGGCGTTCAAAACCATATAAACCCAAAGGCTGCAGGATTTTTCTGTTTGAAGTGTTTTCAACTGTGGCATCTACTAGATTTTTCTCACAATTTACATCCAGGTGTATGAAATAGTTGTTTGTATACTTACTTATTTTCACATTAACTTCTACATCTCAGGCCATGCAGAACTCACTTTCAAAGTTTAATTTAATTGCTGTATTAAATATCAAAATGAGATTCTCCCCAATCTGAAATTTATTAGTAGATTGATATCCAAACAAACTGAATTTATCTTTCTATAGCCTAGAAATAATTATAACTTTTAAATGTTTCAAGTAGCTTCACAAATCTTTTGTGAGATTTTCCTAAAGAGATGCATTTAACAGTTTCTCTTGATTTCAGTTGCTACATTCAAGGTTACAATCTATCTAATATTAGATTAACTATAAACATTCTTTTTTAAAGATTTTATTTATTTTTAGAGAAAGGGGAAGGGAGGGAGAAAGAGAGAGAAATATCAATGTGCAGTTGTCTCTTGCATGCCCCCAACTGGGGACCTGGCCAGCAAACCAGGCATGTGCACTCACTGTGAATCAAACCAGTGACATTTTGGTTCACAGGTCAGCACTCAATCCACTGAGCCACACCAGACAGGGCAATAAACATCCTTAACTATCAATTAAGTCTAAAATTCAAAAGAAATAGTTGCAACCTGTTTTTAGAATAATAATTGTACTTTCTGTGTGCTTTCAGCATCAATATTATATGTTAAATATTATATTTCAATTATGAAATATAATTATTATATTTCAATTATGAAATATACCATAATTGTGAAAAATCTAAAGAAAATTATTAAACCAGTAGCATGAGACATTTATAAATCCCTGAATTTTAATCTGGTGTTTCCATTTTCATGTTATGTTCAACCCTAATATATTTGAACAGTAGCAGTGATTGAGATGTAAAAGATAAGTATAGAGATTCATTTAACCACACTTGAAAATGAATGATTTACAAATTCTTTATCTCAATATGTTTATGCAGATATATCATGTGACTTATTGCCACGGATACCTAATATGACAAAGACTTTCATAAAGTAAATAAGAAAACCTCCTTAAATAGGACCTTGGTAAAATTGTTCTTTATATTTTCTAGTTTTAGTTTTTCTCATATATCAAGGCTAGAATTATTCTTTACAAGACACGGAGTAATGGGAGGGGGAGTGCAATAAGAGCTATCAGAAATGGTTGCTGAATTAAATGACCGGCAGACTATTTCACAGAATACCATTCTGGCATTCTGTTCTTGCAGATTTTCAGGGAACTTCTTGTTTCATCACTTTTTAGAAGGTAAGCCTTTAAGATAATTAACCTGCATGACATTGGTTCAAACTGTCCAACTAATAAAATAACAATCATGTGTTTATTAAACAAATATTTATTGAAAACCTACTTTGTGCTACTTAACTGTACCAGAGGCAAAGTATGTGGCAGTTCTTCAAAAGATGTTATTTTTGACTTAATGAAGTCTATGATCTAGTGAGGAAGTCAGCCATTAAAGGACTCACTAAGTGAATAAACCAGATTATTAAAGATGATGAAAGTTGCTGTGAAGAAAAATAAACAGAAAAGGGTTACTTTACACAGGGATGCAAGGAAGGTCTATCTGAGGAAATCACATTAAAGCTCAAACCTGAAGCTTAAGAAGGAGTCAAGCAGAAGAATTGGGGCAGGGAGGAGTGGGGAGAGCAGAGTACCAGTGGAGGGAAAGGGTGGATCATGTTTAAGACATTAGAAAAAGGTCAATTTTGTCTTTACCAAACCTTTGGCATTTATATCTTAATTGTTTAACATAAGCATAACGATGGATATTTTGTTACTCTGCACGGATAGCTATTGAAGGATAGAAACTAACTTTAAAAATATGTATCTATGGTGTACTTTACAGGAATCTAGTAATGTGTTGGATTATAGTTGTGCTCAATAAATATTTGTGGGATTGAAATTAAGGGATAGAGTCTGGTGACCCCTGTTACGTGGGCTAGATCCTGTTCTGTCCAGACACGTCAGCGGCTAATTCAGGGCAGACTCAGGTAGGCCTCAAGGGTAACCTTCAAGAAGGATGTCCATGCTCCTGACTGAGGCCACCCTTCCTGCAACCTCTGTTATTCATCTCTCCCTCTTTTGACATTTTAAAATTTCAATCAAATGCATCATTGTAAAAGTCTGTTAGAATTCAGGATTGTCTCCATAATTGTGTCTGATGTTCAAATACTGTATCTTAAGGTTGAATGTAACATGCAATTGGAAACCCATGAGCTATTGACTGACTTATTTAAACATTCATCTTCCCTTTTCTCTTCCCATTATCAAGAGGATTCCTTATCACTTTTTAAATTACTGCAGCAGCCTCCTAACTAAACTCCATCCCTCCAGTCTCTCCTCACATTGCTACTATATTAATCCATCCAAGAAACTGCTGTACTTCGACTGGTTGTATATGTCTTAATAAATCTTAGATCTTTCAAACACTCAAACCTGTCTAAGAGTGGACACAATATTATGTAAGATCTTATCAGGAAACTGAGCCAGAAAGAGGTCCAGCATATAGTACTATCAATACATCTAGCTTCATTCTGTTTCTGTTGTTAGGCAATTATTTAATGTGACTTTGTACTCACTCTCCACTAAGATCTTTAAGTGATTTGGGAATTTATACCACTCTTCTAATATTTTATAATTTTTGCTCTCCACCCCAAACATTGGACAAAATAATTATAATTATAATTAAATATAATTAAATATGTCTGTTCTCCTCATTACTAGAGATTTGATTTGAATTTAGGAGAATGAGCTTGAAGCTCAAAAAATCCGATTTAACTATTATACTTGAGATATACTAAATCTGACAATTATTTTTATCATGTAAATCCTAGAACGTTCACAATCTCAAACTTGTCTTGGAGTAACCTAATATTATATGATATCTGGTCCTGGGGACTGAGCCAGAAACAAGGCAAATCTACAGAAATGGGGAAACACCATTAGAAAATGGTTTATAGATAGTAACTCACTGGTATGTACTCATCAAAGTCTTTTCTAGTCCTTTGCTACACCCCTTCCAAGAATGGAATGAAATCCTTTTCCCAAGGTATCAAGATCAGGCAGAGGAGACGGAAATATCTTTGCTCTGCCATTATTTCTAACTGGCTGGCAAGATCTTGCTGGAAGAGCACAAGCTCTAGCCCCAAGAGGAGGGAGGGAAGAAGGGAGGGAGAGAGAGAAAGCTATCTTGGAACCCTTTCACCTCAAAATGGGAGGGCTGACTCCAGAAGAAGTTGATCCACAGTTTCCAAAGTAGCAAAACTGAAGATAAAGGAAGGAAGATACACACTCTGAATCCTTTCAAGTGAGAACTTTCTTTAGAATAATCACATTGTTCACATTATCCTTGTCTCTGAATACTTCATTTGTCTTGAAATGAAGGTCACTGTTTCCCTTCCACATCCAAGAATGTGAGGGAGTGGCCATGAATGGCTAGGCATTTTTTAGTTTTTTCTTTTTTGGCAACTTCCCATGTTTTTCTGCTGCTCCCAGACCTTCAGAATTTTCTGACTTTAAGTAAACGCAATACAGTTCATTACCATGAAAAAGTGTCTGACCTGCTTTGGTGCCATTGGGATGCATTATAGGCAAGCACATTATGTCCAGACATCATTCATTGATTCTGCCTCTTGCTTTCCTCAGCATGTAACCACCTCTTTTAGCATATGGCTTCCTTCTGCCTTAAATGAGTTAGTAGTTTTCCTGTCTTCTCTCTACTCCTACCTGATTTAAAAATTACACTGTGTTGGTCATCTTTAACCTTTCATTTTACCATTTTCCTAACAGAGACTAGTTATTGACTTGCAGTGTGATCTTGAGCAATCCTTTAACCTTTCTAAGCCCAATTCTTTTAACCTATAAAATGGATTGTTGTGAAGATTAAATGGCATAGTATTATATTAATTGTAATTCTTATTGCCTGACTTATAAGGATATCATGAGATAATTTATGGACATTTCTTTTGAAAAGTAGGATGCTCTATTGATATTTAATATAAGGTTCTACTAAACAGTGATAGCTATACTGTGTCAGGCACAGTCTAAGTGCTTTAAGCGTATGCTGTCATTTAATCTGCCAAACTTGGGAGGCTTAAATTTTTGTTACAAATGAAGGAATTGAGGCACAGAAAAGTTAACTAACTTCCCCAAGGTCACACAGCTAGTAAGAGGCAGAGCTAGATTTCAAAACCAGTGGTCTTGCTGGCTCCAAAGCTCTCACTCTGACCCACTACACTGTATGTACTGCTATGCTATAATTAAATTTGGGTTTACAAACTATGTTCATTAGTTATTCAATAATTATGTGACTGAGGCAAAACTTATGATTCTAAATTAATTTTCGTCTTTTGTAAAAAAGATTTTTTAAAACCCTACTTCATAGATTCATTTACTCAACAAATATTTATTGAGCACCTACTGTTTGCTGTACTCCAATATCATGATGATTCCATTCACATAAAACAACTTTGAATATTTCCAGACACATAGTAAGTTGTCAATGATCATTATTTTAATTAATAAGAAGCTAATAATTTCTCTGATATATATTTCCTATTACCTGGCTGAGATCATGTTCTATAATCCTCATATAGCCATTTTCTACTGGCCTCCTAATTCTATTTGAAATGTTTTTGTGATAGTATTCTATAGGATATTGCTTTGTAATGCAACTATCTCTCAGAGCTAAAGAGACAAAATGCTTTTTAAGTGGCTACTTTCTGATCCATAGGTAAGACGTGTAAAATATGCTTACTACTAAGGAACTTGAAGTGCATTTGAAGAATATGAAGCCATGAAGAAGATCAAATGCAATGCTTCCAGAAAATGTATGATGAAGTCATCTTGCCAAATGAAATAGCCCCACATTACATCTCTGATGACCCATTAAAAGCCCAGCAACACCTTCAGAATCCAGATAGTAATGATGGCCTGCTGTGCTGTGCTTTGTTGCTCTCAGGATCCATCTTATGCTTGCCTTACCCACATTCTGTGAGATTCAGCAGTATTTGCTAGGTTGCATAAGAGGTTTTTAACCTCCCCAGATTGCTGATAATCAAATGAGATGCTATATCTGAAGTCACTGTGAAATACTAAACACACTCACACAGAGTGAAGAGTGTTCATATAATAGTGCTGTAGACATGTGCTAAGACAATATTCAATGTAGGAAGCAGGTGGGAAAAGTACTATCTTCCCCATTTCTGAACTTGCTCTCAGCATCTTATTTCTTACTGTGACCAAGCTTGCCTTCCAGTCCTTACTAGTTCCCCTTTTCCTTTCCTAATTATAATAATAACAGTAGCTAATTTGTAGTAAGTTGTCCTAAGAGCTTTACACATATTCATTTAATCATCATAACTCTATGAATTATGTACAGAGGGGTCAGATAACTTCTCAAGGACATAGCACCAATAAGTGATCATCAGGCTTCGAAACTAGGAGCTCGTGCTCTTCCCTGCCACGCCGCTACTGTAGCTCGCTCTGCCGTGCGCCTGCCCCTGGCCTGCCTACACACTTCCCACGCTAAAATTTTCCAGGCAGCAGTCAGTATTTTTCTCTACCTTTTAAAGTCAATTCCAATATACTATTTGTTACCCACTTATGATAAATTTAGAAGCTTACTGACTGTTAATAATTTGAGGTGAAACTTTGATTTTTAGTCATTAATCTGAGGAAAAGGAGAATTTAGCAATACTTCTGCATAATATTAACTAAACCACTGGCTAGCTTACAAAGCAAATCCATACAAGAAGTGAGGTCAAAATCTCAGCTATTTTTCCTGGTGACTATTTGATATGAGATAACATTCAAGCTGCTACTTGCTCATGGGTTAGGCACGAAGTTGGCAGAATCAGTCTTCTTAATGGCATTGTAAAATAAGCAGTGTTTTGAAATGCATACAAAATATCTTTCTGAGATATCAGAATGGGATGGTGGGAAAGTAGGACTTGAGGAAGCCTTGAGATCAAGTAGTTTGTATAGTTAGGCCTGGAGAGGTAGGTGACTTGTTCAGCAATTAATGTTTTCCAGGTGGCTACTGATCAAGCAGGGACTAGAATTCAGGCCTCCAGACCAGCATGCACAGTATTCTTTCCCTAGCACTGTATTTCTGACTAGCACTGTCCCAGACAGGCTGTATCATGCCTACAATGATGTGAAAGTCTTCTCATAGAAACTCTTCATCAATTGCCCTAATAAAGATACTGCATTTCATTCAGGAATCATAATTTCATTGTATATTTAAATAAGTCAATTCCATCTTTCATATTAGCCTAATTAGAATACAACTAAGAATTTGGTTGCTGTGACTTTAATCTTGAAGGACAGACAAGCCCACCTTCTGTTTGTGAGAAAATAGCAGTAGAAGCAATCACATAAAATGCATGTTACCACTGTCCTAAAATCCCTAAGCGTAATTTTAGATTAGATAGATAAAAAAGCCTCAAGTTTTAGAAGTGAACCTTCTCTCCATAAAACGGATCTTTACATAAAACTAGCTTATCGTCTTTCTTTTTTTAAGGTTTTATTACTTTTATTTTTAGAGAAAGGGGCAGAGAGGGAGAGACATCAATATATGGTTGCCTTTTTTTCACCTGCCTCCAGCTATAGACCTAGCTGGAGACCTAGCTGGCTTGCAATCTCAACATGTGCCCCAGCTGGGGAATAGAACCAGCGACTTTTGGGGTCACAGGTGCCTTATCCACTGTGCCACCAGCCAGGGTGCTGATTGTCTTGTTGATGTACTCTGGGTACTTCTTTTCAACATCAAAGGAACCATAGAGTTAATTAAATGTTTGCCCTGAAGGGAGTTCTCTTAAGGAAGAGAAGTCTCTTTGCTTCCTTTGGCTTAAATGAGAAGAATGGGATATTTCTTTTTCTCACCTAGCTCCTTGCTTTTCTTTTCTTTTCTCTTTTCAAAGATTTTATCTATTATTTTTCAGAGACGGGGAGAGAAACATCAATGTATGGTTGCCTTTCACCTGCCTCCAGCTACAGAGCTGGCTAGAGACCTGGCTTGCAACCTAGTTATGTTGCCCTGGCTGGGAATTGAACCAGCGACCTTTGGGTTTGCAGGCCAGCACCTTATCCACTATGCCACCATCCAGGGCTTGCTCCTTGTTTTTCTAAGCTTTGGCTGTACTTTGTGAATGATCCATATCTATTTACAGCTCTTTGCAGCATGAAAGAGAACTTCTGCCCTGTCCCAGGAACTCCCTGGCCTCAGAAAGCCCTGCGAACAACCAGACTGTAAAGTTTGGTGTGTGGGGTTCCCAGAGTCCTTGCTACTCAAAGAGTGTGATCTGTGGACCAGCAGCCCTGGCATCACCAGGAGTTTGTTAGAAATGCAGCGTCTCAGGCATGAATAAGAATCTGCCTGTAATAGCCTTCCCTAGTGACTTGAACATTCTACCTGGATGCCTTTGTGTGAATACCCATTGCTTCTCTCCAGTAGAGAGTAAGGAGGAGACCACAGTACCCCCACCTCAAGGTAAAAACAACAGGGGGAAAACAAGAAGGTTTTGGTTATCTGGGGGACACAGTTTCATTCATTTTGCCTGAGAGTTATTAAACTTGGATCTGAAGAAATTTTATAGGTCATCAAGCTCAATCATCATTGCCATGAATTTTAGTATAATGATCAATTTTTATAAAAAGGTCAAATTGTGTTCAGCATATTCTTTTCAAGAAGGTAAAAGTACATAATACATCTTAAAAGGCAGTCATAAGAATGGGGTAACTTTATATATTTAAAAACAGTGCTTAAAGTAATAAACTGGTTATCTTGAAATTTATTGGCATGAAATGTCTCTACCATGGTGGTATCCCCAAAGAAGTGTTATTTCTTAAATCCATATTCCAAAACCATATGCTTATTTTATGTCTGCCAAAACTTACTATCTTATACAATTACAATTTTAAGTTAACTTCCCATAAACTCAAGAAATTGCTATTATCTATTAAAGTAAGTTTTTTATAAATAAAGGGAACAAGAGATAAATCCCCCTTTAAAAGGAATTCCATAAAACATATGAAGATAAACCTTTCTCCCCTTCCAGACTGGTCTTAGTGACTCACTTCAGAAAACAAAGAATGAAAAGGAAAATACTAACTTTACAGTGGAATAACCTGGCAAATACCACTTTAAACAAATGATGGGGTGGGGTGGGGTGGGGGTGGGGATGATCAGAGTTAAATTAAAATCACCAGTGAGACCATGGGAATGTCACTTACCTCCTGATAGAACATGATAAGAAGAGCACTTCATGTTTGTGGTGTTCTTTCCCATAACATCCATAACCCCAGCCTCATCACAAGGCAAACATATGAGAAACCCACTTTGTGGGACAATGTGCAAAATACCCAAGCAGTACTCCTCAGAACTGTTATGTTCATGAAAAACAAAGACTAAGAAACTGTCACAGTCCAGACGAGACCAGAAAAAACATAACGACTAAATGTAATGTGGGATCCTGGAATGGAGGAAGAACATTTTTGGAAAAATGGGTGAAATCTGAATAAAGTCTGGAGTTAATAGTAATAATTTGCTTTCAACAAATGTTTCATGGTAATAATGTAAGACAATAACATTGTGGCAAACTGAAACTGGGTGACAGATATATGGGAACTCTGTACTATCTTTCTAACTCTTCTATAAATCTAAAGCCTATAGTGGAAAGTAAAACTCCCCACAAACTCACAAAAATAGTTTTGACATATTAAAGTAAGGTTTCTCTTGACAAATAGATTCCACCAGTTTAGAGGGCAAACTTATGTGAAATACCTATAATATTAGGTTGGCCAAAACCTTTATGGTTTTTTTCCATAAAGGACACATTTTTCATTTCCACCAATAAGTGTATTGATTTGGATATTTTGAGTATGTTGGCTGTCTTCTGCATGGCATCATGTCAATTGTTCCTATTAAATGTCTCTATTTGATTGCTATCAACTTCACCTGGTCTAACCAACCATGAAGCATCATCCAGTGAGAAATCTTCATCATAAAGCTTCACAAACCACTTGTTTTTTTCAAAATTTTATTTATTATTCTCAGGAAGAGGGGAAGGGAGAGAGGCAGAGAGGGAGAAAACATCAATGCGTGGTTACTTCTCTCCTGCCTCCAGCTACGGACCTGGTTGGAGACCTGGCTTGAAACCTGGTTATGTGCCCTGGCTGGGAATCGAACCAGTGACCTTTGGGTTCACAGGTCAGCACCTATCCACTGAGCCACCAGACAGGGCTACAAACCACTTTTGGCATATTTGATCAGTCACAGCACCTTCTCCATACACTGCGCAAGTCTTTTTGTATGTATTTCAGTTGTGTTTTTACCTTTCCTGAAATAATAAGCCATAATGTGCCAAAAAATGTTGCATATTTTCTTCCACCTTCAATATTAAAATGGTTCCACAAAAATTCACCGATTTTTATTATTTTGTTTTTAATGCACACTGATATGACAACTGTCACAATACAATTTGACAAAATAGTTTTGAATGAAGGACAACTAAGAACTACTAGAGCCAATTACGGGGTTGGAGGGTGGGGAAGCAAATGAACATTTTGGTCCACCCAATGCTGTTATCAGAGAAACCCTGGTTCTTCTAGCTGACACAGTAAAGAGTTACAGATCAGCAAACCTATTGGCATGCATGCAAAGTTTATTACTGAATGGAAGAGCAAAAGCAAGGGTGGCCAAGGTCAGGGTGGCAAGCTTGCCCTAGGGTGGGCAGAGGGCCAAGAGGACCAAGAGCCCCCAGAGCCAAGAGTGGCAAGAGAGCGAGTCCTTTGTTCTGAGACATACATAGTTGCCAGGATGGGAGTGAAGAAGTTACATATTGATTGACGGATAAAGGTGGAGCCAGCTTCCCCTGGGGAGACGTGACTACCCAAACTTAGGTATTTGTGAGCTTCTGTTAGCCAGAATCCTTATCTTGCTCTAGACTCTATTTGTTCATCTTGTTGTAACAGATATGTGACAGGAGGCTGTTAATTAAACTTGAGGCAGTTACCCAAAGTTATTTATGGGCTCTTTCTGTAAGTATTAGGGACTCCCTCATAAAACAGATAGTGACCAGAGGTAGGCAATTAACCAAAGTTGTTTTATGGGCTTCTTTGGACACCTTGGACCCTCTACGGTCTTTCTGGCCTTGGGATGAAAGCACAGTCTCAAAGGCTTTCCTTCCCAGATAATGAGAAGGATACATAGAACTTCAAGGACTGCCTTCCTATTGTGTGATATTGGAACACCTGGCAATATTATCAGACCAGGCTCAGGGCTGCTGAGTTAGCGAGTGAGATGTGTCTCCCTCTGCTTCTAGCCTCCTCTATTAAGTTGTTAGATTGCAATGGTGAGGGTCCTGCCTTTATTTCCCTTTTGCTACTCATTCAACTGTAACAATGCCACCACTTAACTCTCTTCTTGTGACTTATAGCACAATCTTTGCTAAACCTGGAAGCTAAAGGTTTACAGACTTGAAATCAAAAAGCATAAAATCCAGGTCCATTTTCCTAAAGCTCATTTAACTCTTCTTGAAAACAGAATCGCTCTGAAAAGCGATCTCAGCAGTATGTGATGAAATTTGGATGGATGGGTCACTTGGCCTTTCTGAGCCATAGTTATCCTACCTAAAATATGAAGTCCCTCTTAGTTCTAAAATTCTATAAATATTCCTTTCTCAACTATTTTAAACATTGTTTTCAAGTGTATCAATTCTGAGGAGAAAACATAAACATTTTGATTAGGTAATTAATTCCACAAACATTTATTAAACAGCAGTCAATATGTTAGGTGCAAGTGCTTATCCTCCGGAGGTCTCAGTCTGGTGAAAGAGACAGATCTATAAACAAGCTGTTACAGTCGGGTGATAAGTGCCGTAAAGAGCTATTGATAGGTGCGCTGTTGCACTGGGAGGAATTGCTTCACTCTGCCTGTAGACTCTAGAGAAGGCTTTGGACCTAAGAAACCAGGAAACCTATAAAATATTACTATTTGATCTAAAAGGAAACAGTGAAGAATCAATTCTATAGTAGTAAACATTTATTCCGATTGGCCGTATGTGAAAATTTGGGATGACTGGATTTTTCCATCTATGAATTAGCTGCTGAATCAGAAATGTAGTTGCTATAGAGCTGGCCCAGAAAAGCCCAAGTGTCTCATTTTGCAGATTCACTCTCCTGGGAATGTTGATGTGCATGAAATCCTGAGGTGACTTAATTGCTGCCACATGAACAACATCTAGAAAAGGCCATGTGTGGGCTGTCATAGTCTATCATTTCTAAATCAAGCCTTCATTAAAAAATTCATGCCTCTCTGATCATTCCACTTCCATCTTACAACTGAATATTTGTGGCTTAGACCTTGTAATCTTTCATTTCAGCATATAGTTTTGCTTTTAAATTCTGAACAGCATGATAGAAACAGAAATTTAGGATTCCTAAGCAGAAGTTAATAATTGGCTCCACCTGCAACCCCAAGCTTGTAAATTCTGAATAATTTTATTTGGGCAGACTTTTCTTTAGTGAGGAGACCTGACTGGTGGTGGTGGTGAGGGACCACTTAAATGATCTTGCAGTGGGACAAGGGTGAGTGGTTTCCCCTGGGATGTTGCCCAAGCCAAAAAGGAACACTTGGAGAGGGGTACAGAAGACTGACAGATGTTACTTCTCCATTTCCCAGGGACCAGCTAGAGAGGTGCCTTTGCTGGGAGTGATAATTCTGGAGAATTCCTCACCTGCAACAAGTGGGACAAGCAAAAGTCAAATAGCAAACACAGACCTGAGAGAGCTGGGCAAAGTGCAGGACAGACAGAAAACAGAAGTGCGTTCCCACACTAATTTCCCCATTCTGCCAGATCACCGTGTGTGTGGACATGAGAGGAGCCAGGTGGCTGTGGGAGGTTTTCTCACAGAACAGTGTCGACAGTTTTCCTAGGGCAGAGCTGAGAGGGAAGATATCTGTGACAGTAAGAGAATTCTTTGTAGGTATACACAGAAATAACCCTTTGCTTCCCAAAAATCCTGCCACTTATGTTTCTTTTTTTATTATAAATATGATAATGATTCATAGAGAAAACTACAACTTGCAGAAAAACAGAAAGAATATAAAAAATACCCATTATACCTTTACCCAAATAGGTCACTATTAAAATTTTAGTGAATTTCTTTCCAGGATTTCATATGCATAGATCTTCAACATAGTTGAAATGCTGCTATATATGTATAATTTCGTATCCTTTCTCTTAATAGCATGACATAAGAATTGTCCCAGGTTATTAAAACCTTTTGTAAGCATTCTTATTAATGGTAGCATGTTTTATCCTATAATGAAGTTTTTTACTCTAAATCCTAAGTGTATTCACTCAGTAAAGAAATACTCATTAAGAAAAAAATGATTTCTTCACTTAAGAGCCAAATGCTGAATGTGTTGTAATTTCCTTCACCATTCTCTAGTTGTTGGTTCTTCAATCCTTTCTTATTTCACAGCATTTTTTGAGGATCTAGGCCAGATATGAAAACGTGGGGTCAAATTGAAGAAGAAGATTGAAAAAATATTGGGAGGAATTTGGGCTAAAAGAGTGAACCCTGGCTGGTGTGGCTCAATGGATTAAGCACTGACCTGTGAACCAAAAAGGGCCGCTGGTTCAATTACCACTCAGTGCACATGCCTGGATTGCAGGCTGGGTCCCCAGTTGTGGGCGCAGGAGAGGCAACCACACATTGATGTTTCTCCCCACTTTTTCTCTCCCTTCCCCTCTCTCTAAAAATAAGTTTTGTTTTTTTTTTAATCAGACAAGGAAGAGGGTCCAGTGAGAGTTGTGCTTGCACCACTAAGGCATCCAAAGGCTATTTCCTGCAAAACCAGGAATTGCTCATGGGCAAAGACATTTCTGTGGCACTGACATTATGTAACACAATGGTGATTCACTAACCTCTGCAGCATTTCTGGAACTGTCCAACATGCCTTCCTCTCTCTTGGGTGCTGACCAGATGTGACCCACCACTGGTCAGCGCTACTGGTGCTAGTGGCTATTGGGTTAGTCAATGGAAGGGCCAGCTTATATGAGGCACTATTTTTTCAGCAAGGTAAATGGAGCAATTTTAGCCCCTGCTAAAAGTCTTAAGGGTGGACTTCAGTGGGAATGTATATGTAGTGGATTTCCAGAACTATCCCAATGGAATAGACCCTTTGGAGCATCCTGCCCCTTCCTGATGTTCTCTGTTCTTTGACTGTGGTGCATGGAGCAATAGCTATACCTATGTTAAAATACTTTTCCTTGCCTCTGTAGAATTCTCCAAGTATTGAAGCCATTTCTTCACTTGTTTAGTGGCCTCGTACTATGTTCTGATGTTTATCTTAAGCATTCGGCTATGCCTGACCTATAGAAGTTTAAATTGTCAAAGACTCATTACTACATAATCTTATAGGTATAGAGTTATCCTAAGAAGGGCAATTAGCTGATAAATAGCTCCAGGAAGAAACACTCAAGAGATATCCTGAAGAATAATGGGAGCATGTGGCACAACATGAAGCTTACAAGAGAGTGTCTAATATTAGAAGTAGTTGGACTACATGTATATCTTGTGTTATGCAATAGGTATTTCCCTGAGAATCTGAGAAAGTCAAGAGGTATAGAAATTAAGGGTACATAGGCCAGAATTTGGATTTGGTTCTGTTCACTACTCGGCAGCTGTTTAACTCAGGACAATTTATTTAACGTCTCTAAGGATACGTTTCTTCATCTACATGAAATTGTTATAAGAATACTTCCTCATAGATGAGTAAATGAGATAACATAAACACAGCTCTTATCTGGAACATGATAAGCACTCAGTAAACAGTAGCTATTATTGTTAAGTAGAGTAGAAGTGATTTTAGCATAAATTAAATTCAGCAAATATTGATTGAGCAACCATTAAGGCTGGGGCCATGTGATAGATCATCCCAACACATATACACATCCTTTATCGTTTCTATAATAACGGAGTTTTTCTAGCTGAGTTTACTTATACTAAAATTATAACTTTACCTTTTAAAAAACAATGGATTTATTACATTATCGACTAAATTATAAGTCTCCTCCAAAAGATAGGAATATTGGTGATAATGTCTCTTATAAGCCCATTGTTTCATTCGTTAAAAGTGAACTGTATCCACTACTTATTTATCTATCCTAAAAGAAATTTCCCCCTGGCTGGTGGCACAGTGGATAAGGTGCCAGCCTCAGAGCCCAAAGGTGTCTGGTTCGATTCCCAGCCAGGGCACATAACAGGTTGCAAGCCAGATCTCCAGCCAGGTCCGTAGCTGGAGACAGGTGAAAGGCAACCATACATTAATGTTTCTCTCCCTCTCTGCCTCCCTCTCTTCTCTCTCTCTAAAAATAATAAATAAGTAAATATTTTTCATTATTAATTTCATATTTTGAAGGTACACAAATGGAATACTTAAACCTCTCTGCCCCCTCTCCTGCTAGGAACTTACATGTCAAACTGGGTTCTCTGGTTTTCCACAAATTTACAGCGATTAAGGCTTTTTACTGTTAGGGAACTGCTTTCTCAACAAATGTATCCTAATCAAATTGAAACAAAATCTTAAATACATGAAATGGAAAGGAAGAAACTGTCCAGTAGTCCTCCCTAACCTCAGTTCCACATTTGTCTCTGTTTTCATGATTGAGTTTCTCCAGCCAGGGCCACGTAGCCAAAGACTATTTGAATCAGCAAGTATTCCCAATAAATAAACACATAATAAATAAATAAATAAATAAATGAATAAATAAATAAATAAATAAAACACCTAACAAGCTAGTGGGTGGAAAGTGCAGCATGGGAGTAGCAGATGATCTGAACTCCAGCCTGAGTCCGGTCCAGTCTCATTCCCCGTGTTGCCCTAAGCAGCCACCTAACTTAAGGTGGTTACCATTCCCAGTAACGTGAGGGGGCTGGGTCCGTGCACAGAGATGAACGAGTGACTGCACTCACGCTTTGCCTCCGTAAATCTGTAAAGGTAAACTTAAAACAATAGATGTGCGTACGTACTATTAAGTTTCCTTCGTCAGAAGTCCTGTCCTCCTCCCCTTCCCTGAGACGTGGACCCGGGCTGGGCTTCTCCGAGCACCTCGGAAGCCAGTCCTCGGATTTACTAGCTAAAAAAGGGCAGACGCCGAGCACTTGACCGTGCGCCCCGGCAGCCCCTTCCATTCTCAATTCGGGGCCACCTGTTCCCGCAGCCAATGGGCGGGAGGCAGGGGTGGAGAACAGGCCCGGCGGGGCGAGGCTACAAAAGGCAGCGGGCCTGCGCCGGGCCATCCTGCAGCGTGGCGCTCTCGGGACAGTGGCGGGACGCGGCCCAGCGCCGGGACCTTTAGGATCGTCGGCCAGGCGGGCGCGGCGGGATGCTGCGGGTGCGGTGTCTGCGCGGGGGCAGCCGCGGCGCGGAGGCGGTGCACTACATCGGGTCTCGGGTGCGTGCGCCGCCCGCCTCGTTCCCTCGGTTTCCCCCACCCAGCGCTGCACGACCTGCTCCCCTCTGGTCCGCCTTGGCCGCTCGGCTTCCAGAGCCTTCGCCGGTTGCCGGGAGCGTGGCGGCATCCCCGCAGAAGGGGGTCTCGGAGCATCTCGGGCCGCGGTGGCTGTCAGCGCAGGAGACGCTGCCCTTCCCAGCCGGACCTCTCCGGCCCCACAGAGCTTGTGGCCGGGGTGAGGGGATGGGGACCACAAGTAGCACCTCTTAGCAAGAGGGTGGTGTTACCGGGGTCCGTTGCCTTTGGTGGGGATAGAGTCGGGCTTGCGTGTGGATGGGAGGAGAGGCAACGTGGGGACTGAGGTCGGCGAGGGAGCGAGCAGGCCCACTTCGAGTGTAACATGGAGTCCTGCGGAGTCTAGCGAGGCGTGGGAGCGGGATTGGTTTGTACTCCGAGTTGCTGCCCGGTCTGCCCTCCGCTTCCCTAGTAAGGGAGCCCCCTCCTGCAGACCCTCCGTAGCTCCTAGAGCTGGAATATCAAAGCAGTTTTGTCCCCCGCCCTCCTTTCCCAGCAACTGGTTCGGAACAGCTGTCACTCACCTCGCTTTGGTCCCCACCCCTGGCATACCCCTCGGCCTCCTTCCTGAGGCTGTAACAGAGGTGTGAGGACTTGAGATCTGCACTGTGGATGAGGAACTCCCTCTGCTCCCTGATTTTTATAGGCCTCGAATTTTCCAAAGGCCATTTTGAAGTTCTTAGATCTTCCAGTTGTTTAATTTTGTGCCTGGGTTCATCCTTATCTTGGCTAGGCGACTGTGGACCATGTGTGCCAAAGAATGTGAAGTGTGTGTCAGCAGTGAAAAGAATTTTGGCTTGAAACTGATTATTTTGGAAAGATAACGTCCATTATGTATTTTCACTTGGGGAAAAAAAGGTCTAATATTGGTAATCTTTGATACTGAAGAGGAAAGGAAACTCTCTCCCCTCAGCTGGGCATGACACGGAGCAGCTTTCTGTGATTGTCTTGGAAGAGGGTGACTCATCATCTGCAGACAAATTGCTTAGTTTGATTAAAGCTTGATTGCAGAAAACCATTCTAAGAGATAATTGGAAACAATATATTGAGGAGGGTTTAAAGAGTTATGCCAATTAACATAACAGATACGAAGATAATGTATACACAAATAGGAAGGTAAAACTCACCTGGAACCACTACCCACCTGTAAACTAACACCTTGGTTTACATATTCTCTAAAAGGATTTTAAATGTTTCACTATGTTACCCTAGGTTTTCATCCCATCTCTACTTCCCCTCCCCCCAGGTACTGTATAGGACTGCACAATAATCTTTTCTTTGTTCTTGGAAGCTTGGAAGAACCTTAACAGGATGGGTGCAGCGAACTTTCCAGAGCACCCAGGCGGCTACGGCTTCCTCCGGAAATTCCAGTGCTGCTGATGACAAGGCCACTGAGCCTCTGCCCAAGGACTGCCCCGTCTCCTCTTACAATGAATGGGACCCCTTAGAGGAGGTGATAGTGGGCAGAGCAGAAAATGCCTGTGTTCCACCATTCACTGTGGAGGTGAAGGTAAAGCAAGGGTGTTTATATGTCTGAAGTGGGGTCACTCCTTATTCCACCTGACTTCTACTCCCACTCTCCTCTGTAACTGCTTTCACTTCAGCTTACTCTTGGGTCCCAAAGGCAGTTCTCTTAATTGGCATCTCTGCAGTATTTGACACTATTTACACAGATGATACTACCTCCTTCAGATTTCGAGAAACTTCTTCCTGGGAATATTAATTCTTTCACTAATCCTCACATTTTCCTTCATTGTCTAGAGTGATGGAGTTGAATAGAATTTTACTTTTGGCTCTGTTCCCTTGGCTGTTTTCACAGCTTCAGTTCCTACCTCCACTTTGGTCCAGATTTCTCTCCTGAATTTTGTTTTACTGGGTGGTGCCATAGGACATCAACTGCTGTCCTTTAAGTTTTTGGCATTCCCATTCACTTGAGCTAAAGCACCAAAGAATCACCTTTGGTTTCTACTGCAGTCACATCCTCCATGCCCATTCTCCAGGATCTAACAAGCCTATCCTCAAAATGAACCTTGCCCGCATCTGTCTGCCACTGCTTTGGTCAGGCTGTCACCTACTTACTGGCCGGCCTATTGCAGTTAATGCCTAACGCTCTCCCCCATTCACACTTCTCTCCAAACCCCCTTCCAGCTTCTAGCAGAGTGATTTTTTTTTTTTTTTAATACAAAATTCAATCCTGTTACTCATCCTGCCCTTACTCAGGTTTAGGAAGAAAAAAAAAAACACAAAGCAAAACAAAAAATCTACTGTTCTTCATCTGCAATATTCTATGGCCAGGACCATCATGGTTTGGTGTTCAGTTGCATGAAATCTGTCCCAAATGTATGGGCCGCAGAAAACTAAATTACATTGATGTTGGCTCGATACTTTCAAGACAGACCTCGTGTACTGCATAAGGGTCCCAGATCTGATGGGGCACCATCAACATTATGGACACAGACTGAGTTCCCATTAATAATAATGTGTTACAAATATATCTTTAATGTACTTAAATTCTTCCTAAATATTTACATTTGTATTTGCAATGTGGGTTGGTGAAATGAGTTCTTTTGCATCATTGTCATCATCATAATAAATGTTGCCTACATTGCTCCAGGGCTCCAGAGGTATTAGCAGAAAATAACTTAGTATTTGGAGAGTATAATATATTCTCATAGAAACAAAGACTAATACTAAATATCTTATGCCAACCAACTGGCAAGGCAGTTGAACTGAAGTGCCAGGAGAGCTAAGGAAAAAGCAATGACCAGATGCTGAATAGTTGGAAACTTTTAAAAATGATCCTTGAGTTAGATCTTGAAGACAAAGTAATAGGAAAAGTATTAACTTCTAATTGTACTGAAACTACCTTTAGTTCTGATATTTGAAGTTTGATGAATGGGTTAATTTATATGTCATTTACATATTTTATTTTTTATTTTATTTTTTTTAAGATTTTATTTCATTATTTTTAGAAAGAGGGGAAGGGAGAGAGGCAGAGAGGGAGAGAGACATCAATGTATGGTTGTGCTTCACCTGCCTCCAGCCACAGACCTGACTGGAGACCTGGTTTGCAACCTGGTTATGTGCCCTGGATGGGGAATCGAACCTGCGACCTTTGGGTTCGCAGGCTGGCGCCTTAACCACTGTGCTACCAGCCAGGGCCATTTACATATTTTAAAAGGCATGATCTTTTAAGTCTTTTCTTAGAAAGATGTCCCGTCCCCTAACCATTTTAATTAGGTGAAATTAAATTTCAACTTCAGGGAATAGTTTATCCTTCCACTTCTCTTTAAAACTATTGATTTTTATACCGTGTGATCTATGTAATCAGAATTCTCAGACATTATTTTGAGTTTTTGGTCACTTGATTTATAACCTTAGACTTTGTCATTTCATGGGATTGTGGAAAGTGAATCAGGATGAAGTGGGGAGACAGGGATTGAATTAGTTATTTGATAAAGCTAGATAATTAGTATCAGTTAATCAGTTGTTTGACCTTGTGCAAGATTCCACAAATTTCTGGGCCTCAGGAAAATGACGATATTAAGAAGTTTGTAATCTACCTAACAAGATTAAATATGAAGGTAAAAGGTTACATGTTAATTATTTTAAAGGACAAACCAAAACTTATTATAGTTTTATGGGTCCAGTTTGCTCATTACATTACAGAAGTGCATTGGGAGTATAATGGTTGTAGATATTAGTAGCATTAGCAGTATTGATTTCATTCATCTGGATATTCCTGTTTTATGCCACATGCTAAAAACTAGGTATTGACTTGCTGGGTGGCATAGTTGGCTGAAGCATTATTGGTACACCAAAAGATTACAGGCTTGATCCCTAGTCAGTGGGCAACCAATCAATGTTCCCTCCCCTCCCTTCCCCTCTCCTCCCATTCCCTTCCCTTCCTCTCCCTCTCTACCTCCCTCTCTCTAAACATATCCTCAAGTGAAGTGTTGAGGAAAATAAATCTAAGAAATGCATGACCCCTAGAAGGTAAGGCCTTACTTTCTAGTTGGAGGAAACTGACACATGTGTATTAATCAGTTTGTGGAACAATGAAAGATAAATCAATATAGTAAACTGTATGCAATTATAGCATGCAATATGTGGGAAGATATAAATGCTAGAGAAACTTGATAGGAGTGAGAAACATAGTTGTCAGGAAGGACAGTTTTAAAAGCTATATGGCTTTTTAATTCTATAAAATTAATGAATATTTTCATCAAATATGTGCTTTTTGTTCTGCTTTTGTCCTTTTTTCTATTTTTTAAAAAATATTATTTATCATTTCCAGAGACAGAGGGAGGGAGAGAGGCAGAGAGGGAGAGAAGCATCAATGTGTGGTTGCCTTTCACCTGCCTCCAGCCACGAACCTAGTTGGAGACCTGGCTTGCAACTTGGTTATGTGCCCTGGCACTTTTGTCATTTTTTTTTATTGTTCTATTACAGTTGTCCCAATTTTTCTCCCATTGCTGTCCCCTGTCCACCTCCCCTTCCACATTCAATCCCCACCCTGTTGTCCATGTTCATGGGTCATTTATACTAGTTCCTTGACTAGACCCTTCCCACTCTGCTTTTGTCTTTTTTAAAAATATAAAGCCCTTGATAAAGGACCTTTAATAAAACACAAAATCAATCAAAGTTAATGTAATATGTTTGCAGTTGCATAATTAAGTTTTCCTACTCTTCCAAAGACCTTATTTAAAATCCATTTGGCAACCACTGCTGAAAGATTTCAGGCTCTGAAAGACTACAGAGTCTCTAGGAATACAGCCACATATCTACAGCATTATTGAAAACATAATATGCTAAGCATTTTTTAAAATCTTGCAGACTCTTGGTAAATTATTACTAACTTATTCAGCAGGGTTTTAAAGGAAATGTAAATAGTTTCCACCTATCTCTTGGAAACTGTAGTGTACCCTGATCACTTGGACTTTGTCCAGCCTTAGCCAGGGTATGAGCTATACAAGTCACACTTGTTCAAATAACTTTTTTCCCCTAGGGAAGTTTATATTTATCAAGGCAAGTTTCACTCTGTACAAATCGTCACACAGGATACTTTGAAATATACCTGTCAAGACAATATGGCTATGCATCTGCCAAAACCCAATGTTAAATTTTCAAAGGCTTCTTGTCTCTCAGTGGATTATAAGAGATGTGCCTGGCATGAGAAGGAGGAAGTGGTGAATGGATGAGGTACCAGGATGTGTCTGAGAGGAATATAAAGTTATTATTGTCCTCTTCTTCTGGTTGCTGCTACAGGACTTCCTAGGTGTAGAGCACAGTGAAGTTTTTTTGTTTTGTGTTGTGTTGTGCTGTGTTGTGTTTTAACAGAGTGGATTGATCTTAAAAAGTGCTCGCATTTTTAATACTGATAACATTTTTCGTGGACCAGATACTGAATCTGTTGTTTGCCTATAGACCTTCAAAAGTAAAGCAACTAACAATTTAGACAGGGGCTGGCAAACTTTTTCTATATAGGACTATAGAATAAATATTTCAGACTTTGCAGACCATAGGTCTCTGTTGCAACTACTCAACTCTCAGCCCTGCCAAAACACTGTAGACACTGTTCCCATAAAATTTTATTTACAAAAAGAGAGGGCAGATTTAGCCCAAGGGCTTTAGTTCGCCATCCCTCACTTTAGAGCGTCACTGACAATCTTCATTTACTGACGGCCTGCTTTTCAGATCCTTCATCTTTCACCAGCAGGCTCAGTTCCATTTATTAGGCTGAGGTGAAGATCAAAATGAAGACAGAAAACCTGGAAAAGGCTTGGTCTTTGACGTTAAAGAGCTAGACATTTAGAAAAATTGTATTCCATTACTCAGTTTTCCTTTCTTGTCTGAAATTATCTGATCTATAATGGAACCCTTCTTATATGACATGATCAGGACTAGTAGTTGGTCAGTTAATTGATATATGGAAATGGATTTTTTTTTTTACATTTTAAACATTTTTTAAAACTTAAAATAGATAAATGTACATTGCTTTGCCAACCTTTTGATGAAGGCCCAAGGCTTTTTCTTAGGATCTTTTGATCAAAGTTCTACCTCATCTGTCTTGATGAATTACATCTATATACATCACCTACATTTCCTGATGTAGTTCTTTATATATATGTATAAGATTTTATTTATTATTTTTAAAGAGAGAGGAAGGAAGGGAGGCAGAGAGGGAAACACCCATGTATGGTTGCCTTTCACCTGCCTCCACCTATAGACCTGGCTGGAGACCTGGCTTGAAACCTGATTATGTGCCCTGGCTGGGGAATCAAACCAGCAACCTTTGGGTTCACAGGCCAGTGCCTTATCCACTGAGTCACCAGCCAGGGTCCAATGTAATTCTTTATATTGACTGAAAACTTAACCATAAGATGATATCAATGAAGAAACCTCTAGATTTTTATACTTTTGAAAATTGATTTATTAATTATACCTACCCTAACTCAACAGTAATTTTTAGCAAATTGGTTGAACTTTAGGGGGCAAAAGAAAAACCAATCCTTACCCAAAGATGTTTATTGCTTTTAGAGAGAGAGAGAAACATCAACCTGGTTGCTTCCCAAATGTGTCCCAACCAGGGATCAAACCCACAACCTACATATGTGCCCTGACTGGAAATTGAACCTGCAGCTTGTTGGTGTACAGGACAATGCTCCAACCAAATAAGCCACCCAGCCACGGCTGGTTTAGCCTTTTTGAAAGCATTCCACTGTTTTCCATTCAGTTGTCTTTTAAAATGCATATAACCCTTAGTTACTTCCTCAATGTTAAGCTTTTTTAGCTACTAAAATTTTGTGACTTCAGGTATCAGATTGCTTTCTTCTACGGCAAAAGGACCTGAAGCAATGAGAGCCTGGGTGGCATTGGGAGAGGAGAGATGTGGTGGGATGAGACCAGTTGACAGGGAAGGGTAGGAAGCAGCAACAGCAGACTTGCACTGCTGCACAATTTTGCCAAGTGGTAATTCTGTTGGATGGGAAAAATCACTGATGCATTTTTATGAGAAATAAAGCATATATGAGAGTATGCCCCTAACCTTTAAAGGGGGTGGCCCCCTATTTTCCTACAAAATACCTTTAAGTGCTGTTTTCTAGACAGAATTCTGAGATGCATAGATAACCCATGGTTTTGTCTTCATATAGGTGTCCTTTTATTTCCTTATGCTATTTCATTTGTTCTCATTTGATTTCATTGAGACTGTCTATAATGGGACCACTCATGTTCTGTTTAATCTTTGAAGCATGTATAAACTGGCCCAAGAGGATTCCAAGCCCAGGTGAGTGAAGACATGCTATGAATTGTATCAGGCTAAAGAAGCTAAAGGTCTGAACACATTGAAGGGATTTAGACCTCTTCATTCAACAAATATTGAGTGTCTTCCCTCAGAGGCCCTGTATTCCATGCTGGGGATCAATCGGGCAAGGTGTAGTCTTAGTCTCAATTCTGTTAAGTTATATAAATCACAGTTCACCTATAAACCTATCATGAGTCATATTTTTCCTCTATAAGTATTTCACTTATTTTTGTCTCTTTCTAGGCTAACACATATGAAAAGTATTGGCCATTTTACCAGATGCATGGAGGCCATTATTTTCCCAAAGATCATTTGATAAAGGCTGTTGCTGAAATTGAAGAAATGTGCAATATTTTAAAAATGGAAGGAGTAACAGTGAGGAGGCCTGACCCTGTTGACTGGTCAATCAAGTATAAAACTCCTGATTTTGAGTCTACGGGTAAGTGATGTCAGACCCCTAAACCACTGGTGTTGTAATTTTTTATTTTATTTCTTAACATGTAAGGAGAAAACTCTGATAATTTCTCAGAGATACCTTTAATAATTCTTCAAGGCTTTAAAGATTATTTAGGAACAATTTGGTTCTTTTTGATATGATTAAGATGTGCATATTCAAAACTGTTGTGAATCTGAAAACTCCTTGAAAGAATCAGTTTTTCTAAAGTTTATGGTAATTTTCTTACACAAGAACAGTGGATTCTATTTACTCAAGAACTGAAGTTAAGAGAGGAACCGAGATGTTCCCATTTTATTTTTAACTGACACTGCTATAAGACTGTTTGTGTGCCTGGGTTCAGTGTTCTAATTTATAGTTTTGAAGGAATCCTTGGCCCAATTTTTATCTTGTGGTGTTCCCTGAAGAACCCTGTTTCTGTGCAAGGAAGAAACTCACAAAAGGTGAAAAGAGATGGTTCAAGACCTTGTTGAACAAGGATCTGTTGTTTCATTTTTTCCTTTTCTTTCTCTTTTGTTTGGCTTCACTGTCCTCACACAGAATTCAAGTTAACAATATAGTATCATTCCACATTGCTTTCCATTTGTATATAATTATATACACTCACATACACAGGTTTTCTGTAATGTTTTTAACCAAAAAATGAAATCTTAATATACAGACTTTTCTGTCTTGGAAATTAGCATGACTGAGGTCATTGTAGAACTTTTTGGTCTAACAGGTTTATATGGTGCGATGCCTCGAGACATTCTGATAGTTGTGGGGAATGAGATTATCGAGGCTCCCATGGCGTGGCGCTCTCGCTTCTTTGAGTACCGTGCATACCGATCAATTATCAAAGACTACTTCCGCCGTGGTGCCAAGTGGACAACAGCTCCTAAGCCCACAATGGCTAATGAGCTTTATGACCAGGTAAGTCCCTATCTATAGGTGTGCTTATTAGTAACTGTTCTAAATGATCCACAGAGAGATGGGGATTCTCTGATACCTTGCATTTGTTATTCACTTTATGATGAAAAGAAGAGTAAGTGATAACAGTAATAATGGCTAATAGTTATTTGGTGCTTACCTGTGGCAGGTCTTGAGCTAAGCACTTAATTTACAGCCTCAGTCCTGTTTACACTTTATAATAATCCCATGAGGGAATAGTATCATTCTATGACAAGGAGAAAATTGGCCTGAAGGCACACAGCTATTCATTGGTGGTCAGAGAAAAGTCACTAAACTCCATTCTCTTCTAGAAAAAGATTTTGGACAAAGAATTTGGTCTACTTTCTTTCACAGTGAAAGAAAGTATGTGTTCCTTATTAGATCACTTACTGTTTGATTATTTATAGAAAGAAAGTAAAAACTAAAAATTCCTTCTGTTTAAAGACAAAAATAAATAATAAATTCATTTCACCACACCCATCAAATTTGGCAGGGGAAACATAGTATCTCATTTTACGGTAAGAGTTAGGCTCAGGATCAAATTCTTTTCTAAAAGAACAGAATTACTTCATCCTGTTGACTTTCAATATTGCAGGTAGCTACATAAATCAACATCATGGAATATTTTCAGAATCATTACTGCCTCTGTACCACTTGCTTCTAAGTATCAGGAAGTTGCTGTCATGCCATTTTTTTGTTGTTAATGGTTTATTTGTTTAGCATGGGCCTACTACTTGCATAATTTAGTCTAGAACAGGGTAGTAGTATTTTGGTAAATGATGATGATAAACTAATTTTCTTAGTAATGAATGTTCTATAAATAATCTCCTTATGAACCAATGCACTGTGTTTGTTCATTCTTGTTCCAATTAGGATTACCCCATTCATTCTGTAGAAGACAGACACAAATTGGCTGCTCAGGGAAAATTTGTGACAACTGAATTTGAGCCATGCTTTGATGCTGCTGACTTCATGAGAGCTGGAAGAGATATTTTTGCACAGAGAAGCCAGGTTGATAAAGGCTGCCTATGAAATTTCACACATATTAGTGTGTTTTTTATTTCCAATTCAAATATTTTCATATTATTTTTAGTTTATAGGTTTATATCTTCCTTTGGTTTCCAGGTTACAAACTATCTGGGCATTGAATGGATGCGTAGGCATCTTGCTCCAGACTACAGAGTGCATATCATCTCCTTTAAAGATCCCAATCCAATGCATATTGATGCCACCTTCAACATCATTGGACCTGGGCTTGTGCTTTCCAACCCAGACCGACCGTGTCACCAGGTAAGCAAGTTGTTAGGACTCTGGAAAAGTAATAGTGTCTGGAGATTAAAGTAATTGCTACTTATAGTTTAAGCACTTCTATGATTCCTAATGATTCTAAATGGCAAATTCAACAATGTTCAACATCATAATCAATTGGATTACTTATGTTCTATTTACTACAAGATGTCCAACACTCAGACATACACAAAGTAGTGTCATCAGACTTTGGCTACTCGCTGCTGCAAGAGCCTGAAGGTTGTGCACATACGTATGTTTTTATGGAACAGAGTGGTATTACAACAGTTCCCCTTTATCTTCAAGGGATATACTCCAAGACCCCCTGTGGATGCCTAAGACCCTGCATAGTACTGACCCTATATATGCTTTTTTTTCTATACATACATACCTGTAATAGTTGAATTTATAAATTAGGCACAGTAAGAGATTAATAATAACTAATAACAAAATAGAATAATTATAATAATATAATGTAATAAAAGTTATGTGAATGTGGTCTCTTTCTCAAAATACCTGAAATTTTCCATTTAATATTTTCAGATTATAGTTGACTGAAACCATAGAAAGTGAAACCATGGATAAGGTGGGATGGGGGGCTACTATATATCATAACTTGCAGCACAGGTTCCAGCCCAGGTAGCAGCCTAGTTACATTGCAAACAAGATGGCCCTTGCCTATGTGGGGCAGTGCCACTGACTGGTCATGGGCAATGGGTGTCTTTCCTGTCTAGTTGGTCAGGCCTCCTTCAGCCAGCCCCACCCCAGAGGGAGGAGCAGAGCAATTGCACTGCATCTAGTCTATCCCCATCACCTGTGCTTCCTACTTCCAGTTGGGTGATGAGCGACTTTGTTATTTGCTAGGCTGTAGCACATGTTTTTCAAATCACTATTTTACCATGCCACTCCTCATTTTTATCCCATAAATTAAGATCTAATGACCATGATTAGCTATTCATTTAATATACTTAATTGCTACACTAAGAGGGTAAGTGAACATAGGGATGGCTGAGTTGTAATAAATAGGTCACTAAGGACAATTTGGGTTCTTTGGGGGTACACCCTTAACATTTGACTTTATACCATCATCATAGATACAAAGTGATTATCAATGAAGTGGATGGACTATGGGTTTGGCACAGTCACATTTTTTTTTTTTAAATGAGCAGGTAAGGCCTTTATTTTTCAAATTTCTGGGGCTGAGCCCTCGGGAAGTGGGGTAATGAAATGTGCTCTACACACCTGGCCTTCAACTGTTCGAAGCTCCCCTGGCAGAAAACAGCTCTCCAGAAGTTCAGTGTTTTTGGGAGCTAGTAAAAAGACACCTTTTCCCCCTCACAGTTACATTCACAAACAAGTGTTCACTCTCCAACCCTCACCCCAATTCGGGTCATATTTACCCTATAGAGGAGGCTCTCAAATGCTTCCTTAGGCTCCTAGCCTCCCGCCATTTCAGGGAAAAGACTCTCAGCCCTTCCCAAGGCAAGTCAGTAAATACCATGAGCGCGGAGCTCCAACTTGAGCGGCTGGACCGTAAAGTCACCCAAGATGTTGGTGGGGAGGGAAACTATTTCAAATGCAACGCCTTCAGCACTGAAGGGGCAAAAGACAGAGGAAGACTGGGGGAAAAAACCCGGTGCAGAGCTGTCTTTGTCTTAGGAGATTCCTTCCTTTCTTGGCTTAGGCTCTGCTGCTTGGCATCAAGGCTGGCCTCAGGCATAAATAATTATTTGAATGGTATTTGTTTTCATAGATCTTTTATTTTTTTTAACGTATCCAGGTTGATGGTATTTTAATGCCATATGAAACAGGGGGGTTGACAGCAGTCTGTCTGCTCTCAGTCTCTGGGCCCACGCCTAGACTTTGTGCGCAGGGACTTTATCTTTCCTGCTGGCTGAAAATATTTTCCAAATTCCCTATAAAAGTTTTTTGAGATTTCCGAAGACAAATAGAGCTCCAAAATGACCTTGATGCAGTCAGAATTACACTGAGACACAGGCACACTCCCTTGTTTACACAAAGAACTAAACTTCACTGTACTCATTAACTCCACAAGTGTGCTGGTGCATAAAAACCCAACTCTTCCTGGGGTGGTTCCCCAGAACCCCATCCTTGACTGGTTTCTTCCATCCTATCCAATGGGCACAGCACCAAGCAAGTCTGTCCTGGATGAGGGGTTTGTGAAAGAGCGGGCGGCAACGCACAGCTGCTGGGAGCAGCCCGACCTGGAACAGAAATTGGGCTGTCAGGAAGACCACAGAGCCACCTGGAAGGAAATCAGCCCAGCTCTTTTGTTTCCTTGTTGGTTCTTAAGTTTATGCAAATCTGATGTTCAGAAGGAAGCTGAAGGTAGAAAGTATTGAAATAAGCCACAAGTCAGGCAACTTAATGTTGTGGAAAGAACCTAGAACAGACTCAGGTTCAAATCCCATTTTTAGCACAATTTAGCATGTGATCTTGTGCAAATAAAATGGGGGAAATTATCTATATCTCAAAGTTATAGTGGGGTTGAGATGACTGTTACACATGATTGTGAATAGCGGCCATTACTATTTCATCAGGTTCCTTAGCACTCAGATGGGCAGAATTACAGTGTGTACTCTGGGGCGGTTACAGCACTAACTGGTGGAACCAGAATTTAAATCCAGTTCTGACTCTAAACCCTGTGTTGGTTCCATAACCAAGCAAACCAGGGCTCAGCCCTGTGGCACCTTGACACATGGCCCAAAACTTGTGTTGAAGGAAACAGGTTTTTTTAAACAGAATGCCAACCCTGGGTTGGGGGATGCGGCTGAGAGCACTCCTGCACAGACCCCTCTTTTCCTCCAAAACCCAGCACTCCCTTGCTCCCCATAAAGCCAAAACCATGCCCAGAAGCACCCCATATCCTTACCTATTCTTAAGCCCGATGCACAAACAGCTCTCCATCCCCTCTGGAATGTACACTGTGGGTTCAGAGTCTCCATCCTCTCGCAGCAGCTCTCCCCACTTCAGGATGTGGGGTATGTTGTTCTCAGCCTCCATGTAGTGGTTGGGGAAAACATGTGCCATGTTACACTGGATCATGGTGGAATCCAGGGAGGCACACATCCCAAGAGAGTGGCTTCTCTGTACATCCTTCAGAGAAGCCAAAGTTTGCAGCTCTCTCCCCATCACAGTTCAGCTGTAAGCATCTCCCATGAATCCGTGCTTGGTTAGGCAGGTCCCTGCACAGCTTCATCAGCTCTGCCGCTGTCTTCTCCTTCTTACTACAGACCTTGTGGCATGCCCTTACTCCCAACCATTGCATCTCCTTACACACAGACTGCCTGGTGGACCAGACCCCCCATTTCAGCCCTTGCCTCTGCATTCCTTCTTCTACACCCCACAGCATATGGCTGCTTCCCCCCTTCTCTTTCAGCCCACCCTTATTTTTCACACTTTTGTTTTCTTTAAATAGTTAAGAAATATTTTCATTTTATTTAAAGAGAATTTCTGAAGGAAAGTATCTTTGATATTTTAAAATCTCTGAAACCTAACAAAAGCACAACAATATTTTTTAAAGCTTTAACATTTCTGCCATTTTTTAACTTTAATCTGGTCCTCTAGGGATTTTTATGTACATTTTAAATTAGGATTCAAACAAAATCACCCAAATGTCTTAAAATTTGTATTTCATTATATTGACAATTGAGAAGCTAGCTTCTCAAAAAAATTAATTATTAGCCCTGGCTGGTGTGGCTCAGCCAATTGGCACCAGCCTACAAACCCAAGGGTCACTGGCTCAATTCTCAGCCAGAGCACATAACCAGGTTGCAAGCCTATCCAGTCCTTAGCTGGAGGCAGGTGAAAGGCAACCATACATTGATGTTTCTCTCCCTTTCTTCCTCCCTCCCTGCCTTTCTCTCTAAAAAATAATAAACAAAAGTATTTAAAAATAATTATTATTAATCATAAGAGCTATCAGAGACCAAGAATGATAAGAATAGTATATATAGATTTAAGCCTCTTGTTTTGTTTGTCCATTTGTTTTTTGTCTTGCAGATTGATCTTTTCAAGAAAGCAGGATGGACCATAGTTACTCCTCCAATACCAGTCATCCCAGATGGTAGGTATGTTTACTTTCATATACTCAGAGACTAAAATGATTATCAGTGACCAAGAATCTTGCACAGTAGCCCAAATTTTTACAAATTTAAAGAAAACATTCCCCAGTAAGGAGTGAACTGGTGCTTGGGACTATGTATACTAAAACAAAGCCGGACTTGTGTTCACAACCTCTCCTTCCATAGAAAATGAGAAAGCTAAGATGGGGGAAAATCGATATAAAATAAACACCTCATAAGGCAAGAAATGACTTTGTAAATGACAATTTATAAATTGTCTTAAGATAAAAAATTTTGCAGGGAAAGTAAATTCTGAAAATTAAACTGACACTTTCATATTCTTCACTTTCAAATTCTCACTTTACACAAAAATAACAGCAGACATGATTTCAAAGTTGTTGCTGTTTTTAGATCACCCACTCTGGATGTCATCCAAATGGCTGTCCATGAACGTCTTAATGCTTGATGAAAAGCGAGTTATGGTGGATGCCAATGAAGTCCCAATTCAAAAGATGTTTGAAAAGCTGGGTATGTACAATATGTGAAATGTCCTGTATGAAGACCTGAAAAAATGACATGCCAGATTTAATGTCTGCTTTATCTAACTTATTTTCTGTTCCTTTTTTTAGAGGGACCAAGTTATTATTTTGTAGATGGACAATATTTTTGTTTTTAACAATTACAAGAGGCTGGAGGTGGATTCCAGGCTCCTTAGGCATTCCCTTGGTGATAAATATGTCCATCTTCTATGACTTATCACATGTGTAGAACCACCCCTTTGTTGTTGAGCATAAACATTAGTCAGCCCTTCCCCAAATAAGAAATTGTTGAGGGTACTTTAAAGTCATTTGTCATTACATATTTCAAATGACTAATAAGGGTACAGAGACAGAAGTGACTTATATGTGTGATAAGTATGGTGAACAGAATAATTAAAAGCAGTAAAGGATGTCAATAAATCACTCAACTTTGAACTAAAAAGCAGAACCAGTTTTTATTTGGGTGGGAGTTGGCTTATCTTGATATTTAATGTTTAAACCAGATGTTCTAATAGTGGGGAGAAAAGTGCTGAAAGAAAGGATTTTCATATGGCTATTTTATAGATTATACAAGTATGTATTTTTTTTTTTTTAAGATTTTATTTATTAGTTTTAGAGAGAGGGGAAGAATGGGAGGCAGAGAAGGAGAGAAACATCAATGTATGGTTGCCTTTCACCTGCCTTCTGCTACGGATCTGGCTAGAGACCTGGCTTGCAACCTGGTTATGTGCCCTGACTGGGAGTCAAATCAGCCACCACTGGGTTCACTGACCGGCACCTTATCCACTGTGCCACCAGCCAGGGCTAGGAAAGTATGTATTTTGATCACTCTTAACATATTTGATGTAACCTAAGTGTCAAATAAAGCTAGGTAGTAAAATACACTTGTAATCAAGTCTTCTTTTGAGTTATTTCAGGTGTACTACCCAGAAAAAACTACTTGGCCTTTTGATGCATCCCTCCTTAATATAATATCAGTATAAAAGGATTGGCCTGTCAGAGTTAGACTGAGTCCAATCTAATGATTTAACCCTTAATGCTATGCCACTTTTCCCCCCCTCTGGCTTTTACTAAGTAACTCAATTGCTTGGGTTTAGTTTCTTTATCCACTAAGTCTTTATTATTTCTCAACTTAAAATATTATGAGTACCAAAGATCTGGTTTATCATTTTATTTGTGATAGAGTCTTTTAAAAACATAGGGAATTTGTTAAAACAAACCTTTTCAAGTAACTGAACTCACTTCAATTTCAGGATTAATACAGACCTAGCAATCTGAATAAGATAGATATATCTATCAAGAAATATATGATTGTGTTTAAAAGCCCCACCCCTTATCTCAAGCCCACTCTTTACCTCTGTCCTACCTATTTTTACTCTTCAAAACCCTGCTGAATATCACTTTCTCAGGAAATTCTTGTGGCTTGGCCTCAAATAAACCTAGGAAGGGTCATGCTGCCTTCCCCTCCCTGACTACAGCAGTGGAGCCTTTAGTGACTCCGTAGCTTATCTTTCCTCTCAAAATAATGGGTTCTTAAGGTACTTTAAAGTCATTTGTCATTACATATTTCAAATACTAATAAGGGTACAGAGACAGAAGTGACTTATATGTGTGATAAGTATGGTGAACAGAATAATTAAAAGCAATAAAGGATGTCAATAAATCACTCAACTTTGAACTAAAAAGCAGAACCAGTTTTTATTTGGGTGGGAGTTGGCTTATCTTGATATTTAATGTTTAAACCAGATGTTCTAATAGTGGGGAGAAAAGTGCTGAAAGAAAGGATTTTCATATGGCTATTTTATAGACTATACAAGTATGTATTTTTTTTTAAGATTTTATTTATTAGTTTTAGAGAGAGGGGAAGAACACATATTAAGGGAGGAGAACACATATTCTTTTTAAAACCCCAGTATGGTGCCCTGACTGGTGGCTCAGTAGACAGCCACCAGCCTGCAAACCCAAAGGACACTGGTTCAATTCCCCAGCCAGGGCACATAACCAGGTTGCAAACCAGGTCTCCAGCCAGGTCCATGTTTCTCTCCCTCTCTGCCTCCCTCCCTTCCCCTCTCTCTAAAAATAATAAATAAAATCTTTAAAAATAGCCACATCATAGCCATGTGAATACACATGGTGCCAAATTATATTAATTAATTTCCTGAGAAGCTTTTGTACCTGTATGACCATACAACGCAGATATTAAAATACAAGTTCTGTTCCATTGTTTCCTTAAGGTGGCCCAGTAAAGTTAATCATATTAAATGAACTTTGCTTATATGTAAGTAAACTCAACTTTTCAGGTTGAGCAAACTATAATTTTCCCACTAAATTGGAGTGGTAAAAATAGAAACAGTCCCAACAAAATGGTGAAAGCATAATTTTAAAAGGCCTTAAAATTTTAGTGTTTGATCATTTTTGAACATTTGACAGGTATGTCTGCTCGTCCTGCCCATTGACTCGTGAATAGTCAATACCACAAAACAGGCTTCAGAATCTCTGCTGACTTATTGATAAATGTTGTATATTAGCCGTGGACCGTGGACTAGATCAAATGAAATAAAATTGATGAAAATAAAACTGAAAGATTTTTCTGGGTTGGAGCAGACTTAAGGATTAGAAACACAGGATTCCTACCTGTTTTTAGGCTTACTTGCTATAGGAAAAGCTTCACGTGAGTCCGTCTAACTGGCCACTCCTCTCTCATTCAACGCAGGTATCAGTGCTATTAAGGTGAACATTCGTCACGCCAATTCCCTGGGAGGAGGTTTCCACTGCTGGACCTGTGATGTCCGGCGCCGAGGCACCCTGCAGTCCTACTTCGACTGACCACTCCTGATGGGGCTGATGGCTTGGTCTCAAATAAACCTAGGAAGTGTAGGGACAAGGTTCATTCTCCAGTTTTAAAAAGTGCATGAACTGTAGTGTTCTCAACAATCATATCCTTAACAGGGGTCTTAAGCCTGGTTGATTTTTATTCCTTTTCTTTGTTGTAAGGAAGAATAACTTGTGTTAGGTCTTACTCTCTATTCCTAAATTTATTTGCTATTTGGCTTCAAGTATAAAAATTTGGTGAATGTGTACCAAGACAGAAATTAGTCCTTTCAGCAACTTGGCTGCTAATATTTAACCATCTACCTCTGTTTTTAATTGTTTTTCCCAAAGGCAGCTCGAACTGTTGGTCCTAATCCTTTTAACTTTTTGCTAATCTTGAAAATGTATCACTTTTTTCCTGAATGAAAGATTTAGAATGTTCGCAAATAAGTAGAACCAGATAATTTTCTCTTTTTCTAATAAGGAATTTGGGTAATTTTTAATGTTTTTTAAGTGACCTAGACTTTGCAAACATTTAAGAGACTTTTCCATGAATGTTTTTAATATTCTCATCTCAACATGGTAATAGTTGCTACTAAAAACCTTTTCATACAACTTACCTCATTTCAAGTGATTTAATCTCTTTTTTTCTTAAATTTTACAAAAGTATTTAGTGCAATAGTATGTAATAATCAATTCTCATCTCTAAATTTTTATATTCAGTATCTAATAAACACATTGCATCTTTGGTAATTCAAGATTTGTTTACAGATGTGCAAATGATTTAAAGTGCAAGCTTTAATAGCATTTAAAAACTAATGGAGGTAAAAAAAAACCCTACATTTGATGTGAAATAATTTTAATATTGAATACTATATGCATATTTTTATTCTAATAAACTTTTGTGTTACAGAATGGATTTTGTTAGAGTTTGGCATCAGTCTAATTATTTTGAGCATAAGTAAATTACAGGATAAAGTTCTTAGGACAGAACTCTAATCCCCTGAAATAATCTACATATTTATCCCTAGTAGATAAAAATTTAAACCTAATTCTTGTATTCAGAAATGTTTAGCAGAGTCCAATTTTGTTTATTAATTTACTCATTCAAAAATATCTGAAGGTCCTGTGAATATAAGGGACTCATGCTAGGCCCAGGAAAAGAAAAAAAGAGTCTGTTCTCAAGATGCTAAGTGTTTTGACTCATGAAAGATCTGGGGTTGGGGGAGATGTATTCTGAAGTAAGCCATAGGTTTCCACCATGCCCTTACCAACACCTTTACCTCCTATGCATCCCAGCATCCTTTTTCATCCCCTAGCGAAACATCTATCAGTCTTATACTTGGACTGAATCCTGCTTAAGAAATCTGTACAAACATGTGGATTGGTGCACATTCATGTTCCTAGGCCTAGACACTACTTGGTGATTCTATTACCCCTCCACACATTCCTCAGTGTCTATTTCAAACCTTCACTATGTTCTTTTACCTGATCATATGAGTGTTATTTCATTTTTGACAGGGAAAATGGAGGCTGTCATGTGTCAGTTCCCTCAGCTTTTCTGTTTCAATTCTATACAGATTTATCTGCATCTGTATTCTCTCCTTGCCTTTACTAGCTAAGCTTCTAAAGAGAAAAATCAGACCTTCATCTCATTATTTGCCTTTACTTCTCAACCCTCTGCTAAAAGAAACACTTCTCTTTGGAGCAGAAAAAGAGGCAAACCTTCTAACCAGGTCTAATCCATGCAATTATCTTTTGATTCTAATCTCTCTCCGCTTTCAGCTGCATCAATTGAAATTTTCTGCAACTCCAACCTCTGTGTGTGTGTGTGTGTGTGTGTGTATGTGTGTGTGTGTGTATACATGCATGTGCACATTTTCCCTCAGCAAATAATCATGCTAGAAAAAAGTGTTCAAACAAAAACTATTCCTCTGGCGACTTCATTTTCCTTTAGAGCTAAGCTTCCTGAAAAAATACACCTGCTATCTCCACTATTTTATCTTTTATATATTCCTCAGTCTCCTGTGGATTTCTACCTTATCACTTCAAAGTACTGATGGTATCTTTGACCTGACTTCTCAAGGGTCATTTCCAGTGGATACTATTCAGGTATTACCTATCATTCCTTTGACTGTCTCACCTCTTTTGGGTTTCTGTGATACCACTCTCCTTCATCTCCTTATTGATATCCAAGTTCTTTCACTGGATTACCTTCTTCCTACCCTTAAAAGGTAGGTGTCCACAGTGTCTTTAAGCCTTTTCTCTTCTCTCTTAGATCCTCCTGGGCAGTCTCATCTGTGCTAGGTCTTCTCTTCCACATATCCATTAATAACTCTCAGGAGTCCTGTGGGAGGGGCAGCCCTATACCTAGACTCATAGTCTTTTTTTTTTTTTTTTTTTTTTTTAATTCATTTTTAGAGAGAGGAGAAGGGAGGGAGAAGCGGAGAGAGAAAAACATTGATGTATGAATCTGCTGCCTCTCACAGGGCCCCAACCAGCAACCCAAACTGGGGAATCAAACCAGCAACCCCTCGGTTCACAGGCCAGCATTGAATCTACTGAGCCACATGAGCCAGGGCTAGACTTCTACTTTCAACCTATCCTAAGCTCCAGGTGCTATTCCCAACCATCTGTGGACATTATCTGGATGTGCAAAGGCACTGCTGTCTCAACACAGTATCACAACTGACCGCTCACTAAGCCATCCTGGCCTTTTCCCTCTTCCTCATCTCATCTTGTCCCTTCCATTGGCCTTTTGCACTGTTATTAAATAAGATTTTAACAAAGATAGCTCAGTTAAATGATTTAATAAAGTCTCTATTTTAGGGTCTTATGACACTGCTCTTGGGTATGCTCTTTCATCAGGGTTGTGGAGAGAAACAGAAGCAGCTTGGTCTCCATCACACAGCTGCTTTTCAGTTTTCTACCTGTCACCTACCACTCCTAAAACCCAGTGGCTTCTCTGTGATCTGGAGCAGGCAGAAGGCTCGCCATCTTCTGTCAAGTATCCAGATAACATGCCAACAACTTCAGGGTATTACTCTTCCTAGGAAACACCAAGCCTCTTTGTAACTCTGTCTAGAGGAAACAGGTATGCATATTAAAAGAAGTCGCTGTCATTCAAAGAAACTTAATTTTAAATAAAAATATCTAATTTTGACACCATAGGGCAAGTCTTGTTCCTAGTAAAAATCAAGGCATTTCTTTCAAGGAATAGACTTTAAAAATAAAGGTCATGCCCTGGCTGGTATGGCTCAATGGATTCAATACTGGCCTGCAAGCCAAAAGGTTGCTGGTTCGATTCCTAGTCAGGGAGCATGCCTGGGTGTCAGGCCAGGTTTCCATGTGAGAGGCAATCAATTTTTTCTCTTGCACATCAATGTCTCTCCCTCTTTTTCCCTCCCTTCCCTCTCTCTAAAAAAATAAAATGTGTAAAAAATAAAATTTTTTAAAAATATATAAATAAAGGCCATGGATCTGACCACTCTAGTGTGTTAACTTGTAACTAAGTAGGAATAACACCTACTAGTTCAGGAGAATACAAAAAGACACTACATCAGATTTTTGTGGTCACCTTTCTGGATGCATGGGTCCTTTTGAGATATTAGAATAGTGCAAAAGTACTCAGATTCCCATCACTTAGTTCAATAACAGTAAGTTAAGCAAGGTTTGATTGCTAAAGATTCACAAGATCCAAAATGACAATGCTTGTAAACCTACAGTTTATTGTAGGAAAAGGACACAGTACAGCAAGTGTCAAAGTAAGGGTATGGTGGTCTGGTCAAGATGGAAGCATAGGTACACATGCTTTGCCTCCCTGCACAGCCATGGGAAGGATAACAACTGACCTCTGAGTGAAAAGCACCAAGAACTGATTGCACACCTTCAGGGAGTCTGTGTGGCAACAGCAGGCAGGAGGAACTGAGTGAGTTTGGAGGAGACTGTGGGGAGCACCCAGCTGCTCTGCCTAGCAATCTACTCCAGCAGCTGCTGGTGAATTGGCCTGCCTGGCGAGGCACCCCAGATCTGCCAGGAGTGATGGCAGAGTGCTTTGCCCCACCCCTCAAAACACAGCACTCACTGGTGGGAGCGCCCCGGCTGTGGTAGTGGACACAAAAGGGAGCTCAGTGGGATAGAGGCTATACCCAGCAACCCACAGGTCTGAAAGAAACATACTCCATAGTGCTCGGGCTTCACCCCCAGAGTGCCTGTACTCAGGAGCACCCTGGACAACCATGGTAGCAGGCCCAAATGGGAGCCCATCAGGTGGGGGATAAACCCTCCAGCCTGACCTCTGCCAGGAGCGGAGGGCAACCTGCCCACCAGCCCTCAGAGAAACAGACAGCATATTGTTCAGCCCCACCCCTAAGGTACCTGTTCTCATGGGAGTGCCCCAGCAACAATGGTAACAGACCCAAATGGGAGCTCAGCAGTGGGGACTGAGTGCTCCAGTTCAAGCACAAGTTGAGGAAACCTAGCAGTCTGCACCACTGAATCCTATAGGTTTCCTACAGCACTAAAAGAATTCAGGGAGTCATAGCAGATTAATATAAGAAACAAAAATAAGCAAGAAAAGACACCTAAAATGGGGAGAAAAAGAAACAGCCCATTACTGAAAGGAAAGGAAGAATCCCCAGAAAAACCGCTAAGTGAAACAAAGATAAGTAGTCTATCAGACATAGAATTCAAAGCAATGGTTATAAGAAAGCTCAATGAGCTCAACAAGCTCAAAGAAAACTACAAAGAACTCCAAGGGAACTATAAAGAACTCCAAGGAAACTACAAGGAACTTAAGTAAGTTATATCAGCATTAAAAAAGGACACAGAAACCATCAATAAGAACCAGGAGGAAATAAAGAATACAATTTTTGAACTGAAGAACACAGTAGAAGGAATCAAAAGCAGATTAGAGGAAGCAGAGAATTGGATCAGCGAATTGGAGGACAACATGAAAAAAAATACCCAGACACTGCAATAAAATGAAAAAAGACTGAAAAAGAATGAAGAGATGCTAAGAGCGCTGCAGGACCACATGAAATGTAATATCTCTATGATAAGGATACCAGAAAGAGAGGAAGAGCAGCAAAGAATAGAAAACCTATTTGAAAAAGTAATAACAGAAAAGTTTCTGAATTTGGTGAGAGAAAAAATTACCCAAGTCCAAAAAGCACAGAGGAACCCAATGAAGATGAACCCAAACAGACCTACCCCAAGACACATTCATAATTAAAATGGCAACATTCAAAGATAAAGAGAGAATCCTAAGGGCAGCAAGAGAGAAATAGCTAATAACATACAAGAGAGTTCCTACAAGGTTATCGACTGATTTCTCAACAGAAATACTACAAGCCAGAAGAGAATGGCAAAAAAAATACTCCAAGCAATGAAAAGCAAAGGCCTTCAACCAAGAATGCTCTATCCAGCAAGGCTCTCATTCAAAATAGAAGATGAAATAAGGAGTTTCCAAAACAAAAGAAAGCTAAAAGAATACATCACCAAACCAAATACATACAGCATTGCAAAAGATGTTAAAGAGACTGCAATAAGAAGAGGAAGAAAAAGAGAGAGAGAGAAACTCATGCACAAAGAGAAAAAATCACAATGAATAAGTACCTATCAATAATAACCTTAAATGTATCCAACCTGTGTAGCTCAGTGGTTTGAGTGCTGACCTGCGAACCAAGAGGCTGAGGTTTGATTCCCAGTCAGGGCTCATGCCTTGGTTGCAGGCCAGAGGTAACCACACATTGATGTTTCTCACCCTCTCTTTCTCCCTCCCTTCTCTTCTCTCTGAAAATTGAATAAATAAAGTCTTTAAATAATAATAATAATAACCTTAATGTAAATGGATTAAATGCTCCAATAAAAAGACCTAGGGTAGCTGAATGGATAAGAAAACATGACCCACATATATGCTGTCTACAAGAGACCCACCTCAGAACAAGAGATCTACACAGACTGAAAGTAAAGAATAGAAAAAAATATTTCAAGCAAATGGACACTCACAAAAAAAGCTGGGGTAGCAATACTTCTATCAGATAAAATAGACTTCACAACAAAGGCTATCAAAAGAGACAAAGAAGGACAGAAGGACATTTCATAATACCTAAAGGAAACAATCCATCAAGAAGACATAACCCTTGTAAACATATATGCACCCAATATAGGAGCACCCCATTATATAAGATAAATTTTGGAGGACTGCAAGAAGGATATAGACAATGACACACTCAGAGTAGGGGATTTTAACACACTACTGTCAACAATGGACAGATCTTCCAAGTAAAGAAACACCAAGGATATATGGCATTGAACAACATGCTAGATGAAATGGACTTAACTGATATAGATATATATATATATATATAGATATATATATATAGATATATATATCTATATATATATATATATTTATTTATTTATATATAACTTCTCACCCTAAGGAAGCAAAACACACTTTCTTTTCAAATGCACATGGAACTTTCTCAAAGATAGACCACATGGTAGGGCACAAAACAAGCCACAAATTCACAATAACTGAAATTATATCAAGCATCTTCTCAGATCACAATGGTTTGAAGTTAGAAACCAAACTCAAGGAAAAAAAAACAAAATATTGAAATTCATGGAGGCAAATTTAAAACTACCAAGGCTAGAAGCAGAGCTAAGTGAAGTACTCATCTTGGGCATATTTAGGGGAAGGGGGAACAAAAAACTCATTAATCCAGATAAATAATACTTTAATGCAACATTACCGATAAAAATTAATAAAGTACATATTTGGGGGGAATGGGTGGGTGGGGAGGGGGACAGAGGGGAGCAAAAAGGGGATGGATGTAATATAACAATAAAATTTTTTAAATATATAAAAAAATTAAAATGTCATAGACCCCAAAAAATAAAAAATAAAATACATAAAAAATCCATGATGAACAAAATAACACATTTTATAATAGACGGGATCAGTGGTACTGATATTTCTTTGGCCTTGGGCTCAAATGTGGCTGTGCATAACACCAATTGCACATTAGGAATTAAAGTGAAGTGAAAGTAAACCATCTGTTGCACTGTCTGTAGCCCAAATTCAAATCATCTGGGTAGACCAGTAAAATCTCTAGCCTGGATCTGGATTAAGATGATACCTTGTGGCTGGCACTACTTAAATTTCCTAATCCCTGCACCATTTCCCCATTTCTCTCTCTTCCCCCTCACAGCTGATAACCCTCCCAATGATCTCCCTACCTATGAGTCTGACCCTATTCTGGTTGTTTGTTTAGTTTGTTTTTGTTTTTATTTTTTTAGATTCTATTGTTGGTAGTTGTGAGTTTGCCATCATTTTAATGTTCATAGTTTTGATCTTTTTCTTAAATAAGTCCCTTTAACATTTCATATAATAATGGCTTGGTGATGATGAACTCCTTTAGCCTTACCTTGTCTAGGAAGCACTTTATCTGCTTTTCCATTCTAAATGATAGCTTTACTGGATAGAGTAACTTTGGTTGTAGTTCCTTGCTTTTCACTGCCTTGAATACTTCTTGTCAGTTCCTTCTTGTCTGCAAAGTTTCTTTTGAAAAATCAGCTGAGAGTCTTATAGGAACCCCTTTGTAGGTAACTCTTCTCTTGCTGCTTTTAAGAATCTGTTTTCAGGCCGTGGCTGGTGGCACAGTGGATAAGGTGCTGGCCTGCAAACCCAAAGGTTGCTGGTTCGATTCCCCAGCCAGGGCACATAATCAGGTTGCAAGCCAGGTCTCCAGCCAGGTCCATGGCTGAAGGCAGGTGAAAGGCAACCATACATGATGTCTCTCTCACTCTCTGCCTCTCTCCCTTCCTCTCTCTCTGAGAATAATAAATAAAATCTTAAAAAAAAAAAGATTGTGTTTTTATCTTTAACCTTTGGCATTTTAATTATGATGTATCTTGTTGTGGTCCTCTTTGGATCTAACTTATTTGGGATTCTGTGTGCTTCCTGGACTTGTATGTCTGTGCTTCCTTGGCCAAATTTGGGAAGTTTTTCATTATTTTTTCACATGATTTCAATTTCTTGCTCTCCCTTTTCTCCTTTTAGAACTCCTATGTTTCAGATGTTGGCACATTTAAAGTTGTCCCAGGAGTTCCTAAGCCTCTTCTCATCTTTTTTTCATTTCTTGTTTCTTCATTCTGTACTGGCTGTTTATTTCTTCCTTATGTTCCAAATCATTGATTTGAACTCCATTTTCCTTCCCTTCACCATTGGTTTTATATTTTCCTTCATTTCATTTAGCATAGCCTTCATTTCTTCCCTTCTGCATTTGCCTTACTTAAGCATATCTGTCAAGCCCGTGAACATCTTTACCACCAGCATTTTAAACTGTGTGTCTATAAGGCTGGCTCTTTCTCTATCACTTAGTTTGCCCACTTGGACCTTGATCTGTTCCCTTTTTTGAGCTATAGTTTTCTGTCTCTTCAACTTGATAGTCTCCTGTGCTTGCCTCCGTGTCTTAGGTGGAGCTGTCACACGTGTCTGGATGAGTGTTTCTTCTTTATATCTTTGTCTGTTGGACTTCCATGCAGTTCAATTTTCTGAACTTTCTGGTTGTCTCTAGTTTTGAAGTAGTTGTATTTTTTCTTAGTTGTGAAGGGAGATGCAGTGTGACTACCTATGCCTCCATATTGGCTGAAAGACCCTTTCCTCTTTATGGCTGAACAAAATGTGAATGGATAGTTCACATTTTATTAGTGGGTTATTTGATTATTTCCAATTGATGAATGGACATGTGGGTTATTTCCACTTTTTGGCAATTATGAAAAATGTTGCTATGAACATTCAGGTACAAGTTTTTGTGTGGACAGATGTTTTCAATTCTCTTGGATACAGAAGTGGAATGGCTTGCTGGGGCATATGGTAACTCCATGTATGACTTACAGATAAAAAAGTTATATTAAAAATATGAATAAAGCCCTGGCTGGTAGCACAGTGGAAAAGGTGCCAGCCTGCGAACCCAAAGGTCGCTGGTTCAATTCCCAGCCAGGGCAAAATAATCAGGTTGCAAGCCAGGTATCCAGCCAGGTCTGTAACTGGAGACAAGTGAAAGGGAACCGTACATTGCTATCTCTGTCTCTGTCTCTGTCTCTCCCTTCCCCTCTCTCTGAAAAATAATAAATAAAATCTTTTTAAAAAATGAATTTAAAAAATGAATAAAAATAAGCCCACTAATATACCAAATCAGTGTAAGATTTATATGATTCATTTGTACAATCATTTGTATGATTATAATTTTAAAAGACAATTAAAAAATTAAGGCAAGTAACTCACATGTGAACACAGACTAAAGAGATTATAACTCAGTCTAAAAGGAAAAAGCTGAGGAAATGACAAAATCAAAATGATTGAAGCTACCAAATTTTAACCAATTGGTTAGCTTTCAAGTTATTTAATAGTTTTCAAAACACCTCAATTAGAGTGCAATCTTGTTTTTTAGATAAGTTTAAAAACCTAATAACAAAGTAACATGGGAAGCATAAACTGTTCTTTTTACCAAAAATAAAGTGACTATATTAATACCTATTATTGAGAACCTACCAAATAGTAGGCATCATCCTAGGCATAAAACATACTTTATCTCATTTGACTTTTCTAACAAACTTCAAGATATGTATCATTTTCCTTATTAAAACAAGACAAAGGTTAAGTGCTCATGTTCAAATCACTCTTGTTTTACCAAAAATTTCCCTTAAATCACACAATTCCTCAGCTACCTCTTATTTTTCACTCCCTCAATTCCCATTTTCAGGGTGAATGTTCAGAAAAGGTTGTTTATATTTCCCGCATCTACTTTTTTACCATCCACTGTAATCCACTTATATGTGAAGTTGGCCCCTACAACATTGTTAGAAACTGCCTCCTGAGTTCAACAAAAAAAAATTCAGAGTCCCAGTGGCCACTTTTTAGACTTCCTCTTAAAACACTTGTTCCTTGGTTCATCTGTAAAGCAGGATTCAGCAAATTGTGGCCAAATCTGGACTGCCACATTTTTTTAAATATTTTTTAATTTTAATTAATTAATTAATTACTTTTAAAAGATTTTATTATTTTTCAGAGAGAGGCAGAGAGGGAGAGAGGCAGAGAGGGAGAGAGACCTCAATGTATGGTTGCCTTTCATCTGCCTCCAGCTATGAACCTGGCTGGAGACCTGGCTTGCAACCTGGTTATGTGCCCTGGCTGGGAATCGAACCAGAGACCTTTAGGTGTGCAGTCTGGTGCCTTATCCACTGTGCAGCCAGGGCCTGCCATTTATTTTTAACATTCTGTGAACTAGCAATATTTTTTGTATTCTTTTAGTTGAAAAAGTCAAAACTATTTAATAACTCACAAAGAGTACATGGGATTTACATTTCAGTGTCCATAAATAAGGTTCTACTGGGACACTGACACATTTATTCACTTACATATTGTCTAAATTGCCTCTGTGCTACAATGGCAGAATTGAGGAGCTATGGCAGAGAACTTACTGGATGCTATCACTGTTGCACCTTGCTCCTCGCCACTATGAATCACTCTGGCAGTTATAACTCGACAATGTTTCAAGTACCTTATGTATCACTGTATCTGTGGGTTTTTTTTTTTTTTTTTTTATTGCTAGCATATACCCATCATGTCAAAACAAGTGGACTTCAAATGTCATACTCCTAGGGCAATAGAATGTGGATTATCTTGATCAAATGAGATGGCAAAGCATTTTGTTTATTATATGATGATATTATAACTGTGCTAAAAGAATACAATATATGTTAACATTACCAAACTAAGCACTGATCACAATATTCCCAACATGCAAGACAGAAATGGTCAGAAAAATTAGAAAATTGAAAATGGGATGTCTCATCACAGCAAGTTTTTCCTCAAAAATAAAAAAAAAAAAACAAAAATAAGGCTGCAGTTAAAATAAGTTTAGTTTTCTGCTGGTTCATTTGTTAGCCAAGCAAGGAAAGCCATTTACTGACAATGAGTTAATTAAGCCATGTTTAACTGCCCCAGCTGAAGAAATGTGTCCAGAAAAAAACAAAATTCTTTAAAACTATTAACCATTTAGAGTGAAAAGTTGCTCTAAGAGTTGGGGATACTGGGAGCAATATCAATAAGCAATTAAACAAGAAGGCAAGTGATTCTGAGCAGTTTTCCTTAGCTCTTGATGGGTCAACAGATGTTACGGACACTCTTTAGTTGCTGATTATTCGTGGAGTCAATACTGAAATGACTAAAGAATTGTATGAATATTCTGACTTGCCCTCCCACAAAGCAGCTCAATGGCTTATTGATGGTAAAGTACTTATTGCAATTTTTTAAATTCAGGCTGAGATTGAAATTGTTTCTGAAAGAGAAGAACTGCCCTCAACTACTATTGCATGGTCTATACCACTATTGCAATAGCTTTGGGAATTAGCTTTGGCTGTAGACTTGATAATATTTAATAAATTCAGCCTAAAATTACAAGGCAAAACAGTGATTATTAAAAACTTATATAGGATGGTAAATTTTAATGACAACTAATGCTGTTTCAATCATAGGTCACATCAAACTGCTCTATAAAAAGGTATACTTTCTGAGCTTGAACTACAATTCCAGCAGTTTTTGAAACTTAATGCAAATACAAAGGAATCTCCATAATTTAAAACTCATTTCATTGTGCAATTTATGAGTTCCTACCTAATGTCCACTTAAAAGAATTAATCTGCAATGTAATGATGTGTTACAGGTAAGCTCTGAAGAGGAGTTTAACATTACTTTCTTCCTGGTCACTTAATCATTACTAGAAAAAATCATAAAATTTTCCTGACTGTCTTCTCTATTATTTTTTTTCTGATTCCTTTATGCTGGAATTGATGTTTTTCTTCTTATTTTCCCTTGGGGAAAATGTTTAAACATATAAAACATTTTAATGTACATGAGAACCACTTAGAAATTTTGCTAAAATACAGATTCTTGATTCCTACAACCAGAAATTCTGGTTTAGTAGGTGGTGTCAGAAGTACTGGCATAGAACATACCATGTTCCAATTTGTGTTATAATTCTTAGGTACAGAAATTATCTCCTTTGTAAACTTCTTGAGGCCAGGACTATTCATTTCTGTCTTACTTGCCACTTAACACTTAGTAGATACTCCAGAGATATGTTATAGTTACTGAAAAAGATATATTATGGATTGTCATAATTTTATTCTGATAAATAGCATTTCACCATAGAGTTTCATGAGGTGGGCTTGCTATACTTACTTCTTTTTCATAATAATTGCTGATAGTTATGCTTTGATCAGCACCTTAAAAAATGAATAAAATTGTTAACAATTATTCAAGAGCCTGGGCAGAGAGACTCTAAGGGAAAATCTCCTGGAAGCTCTTTTTTTTTCCAAACCTCTCTTTTCCCCTTGCTTGATTATACAAAGTTGAAGGAAAAGACAGAAAAAGAGTGATGAATTTAGTAGCTGAGTTAAAGAATGAAAAATAAAATGGAGAAAGAAGGAAAGTGGAGAGAAAACCAAAATCATTATCTATTGCACTCTCTCCAAGCCAAGAAATTAATGTCCTAATACCTGACATGGAGAGGGATCAACCTGAGGTTTTATATGTATCACAGCCCTAGAACATTTTTCACCTTTCTTTCTCTCCCCAATACGCACAGATTCGGATTTCTTCTGTTCTCAAGTAGGGGTCTACTTATTCTTGCTGGGGCTACATATACTATAATTAGACATGTTGTCACCGTAGCCTTATAACTGGGGTTCTCAAAGCTCTAGTGTAACTATGGCACATTTTTAGCATATCAGTTCCATTCAAGCATTTGAGAAAAACTGTTTAAAATATTTTTCCCTAAAAAGGTTTTGTGACACATGTGCAAATAAAATCAGCGAAATTAAGCTTTTCCATGTCAAACCTATGTTTTTCTGAAATGCATATTGAAAGGTTAAATATTTTATGTGTAGAGAGTGATGGAAAACTCTGACTTTTGTGGGGGGTCATTGGGAAACCCATTGATATTAACTCTGGAATCTCTTTAAGTGAATGCAAGACATTCCATGAGACAAAGCCAAGTGTTATGGATATCTGTGGCCCACATGGTTGTGCTTTGACCAGAGAAGACAAACTAAAACATATGACTTATCAGTAAGTCCAAGAAGGCTGACATAATTATTGAACAATAGATATTTATATCTATCACAGAATAGTTTGTCACCTTGTAAATCATTGTTATTATTTGAGTTGTACACAAAGGCATTGTTCCTACAAATCAATTTAATTTCCTGACATAATTGCCCTTAGGTGTTTTGGTATATTGAAAATATTTATGGATAAAATAGTATTATATTTAGGATTCAGTTCAAAACAACATGAGGTGAGGCAGAAAAAGAGATGTGACAACAAAAGACAAAAACCTGGGTAAGTCGGAATAAATTGCTCACCTTAATGATAGTCTCTCTCCATTGTCTTATTTAATAGCTTTTGGTTTGTTTAAGTCTAAATTTCAGGAAATAATTGTAATACAAAGCTTTGTTTCTCCCTTACATCAATAAAATTATTATAATAAAAATAAAGATTGAGAATTAGATGAAAAGCATGAGGACTATGTCATTAGAATTTCTTGATCCATTGAAATGCAGTGAATGTTATAGCTTTAGTAAACTAGCACACACCATCAGTCACCTTTCTTCAATGTAAAGAAATGTGACAAGAATTCTATAGATGCAGTTAGAGGCTGCCCATATTATGACCAGACATATGACACAGACTACTTGGCCTGTAAACAGGATGATGCAACCATCAGAATTTTCTATCTCAAGAACCTGAAAATATTGCACTGTAACTTCCTCTCTTGCAGCAGTCTAAGACTTTCATATAACTCACAGAGCCATTTTATTAGCATATATTTTTTTGTGAGTGGGGGTTCTACAGATACTGAAACTCTAAAATAGAGGAGAGAAATTACCTCAACAATGAGTCTGATATAGGTGCCATCTGCCTTCAGATCAGCCCAGTTTGCTGGCATGGATAGAATCCATGAAAAGCAGTTTCATCCTTTACACATATTAGATGAGAAAGAAATTCATAAACTTTAAAAGATATTATTCCAATATATTTTCTTGAAGTATTTCCTACAATCACATCTGAGTTGTCATATCATTCATTGTGTTGGCATATCAAGCAAGAATTAAATTTCATTTTAGACAGTAAAAATACTGGTCTCAGTAATGGTAGGTACATAGTGATGCTTATTTATTCTCTTCTTTCTAGTAGAGTAAAATTTAACTGGTAGAGTTAAAGAAATATTACTTGTATCAAACAAACACTGTTACAATAGGGTCTGAATCTTTCAGTATATCCCAGGGGAGTACATAGTTCCTTGAGTAACCCACGTTTGCACCTCAGAAAAGCTTCAGAAGACTGAAGGCTGACAGACGTGGGGATGGGGTGAAACCATTCTGACCTACAGCTATTCCAAGAAAGCTCTGCTTCTATTTCAGTTAAGCTCCAAATATTTTGAGCCAAGTTGAAATACCCTGGAATTCTTTAAAGGAAAAAGAAATGTTCAGATGACCTAGAACAAAACAGTTCCACTGGAAGTCTCCTAAGAGCTAACAAAAGCCTAAATGGAACCTTTTGCCCACAGGCTTAACCTCTCCTCTGGGTCTACCCTGAAGATTTAAGAGATCCTTTAGACACCCTAAAGTTTGTGGACAGTCTAGCACTTCCCAACCTTACCCCAAGATCAGGACTAGATGGCAGGACAAGGGCCCTGGAGGGATTTCTTAACACCCTTATCATGGTGGCTTCTGCAACAGACTTACTGGAAAGTTAGGCTACCTTAAAAATAGTTATTGATGTTTAGGCAATGTTTCTAGGGATAAATTAGACTGGACCAAAAGAACACCATATTTTTTTCTGGTCAAGATGGCAGCATAGGTAAACATGGCTTGCCTCCTCGTACAACCACATCAAAATTACAACTAAAACATAGAACAACTATTATGCAGAACACTCAGAAATTGAGTTGAATGAAAGTCTAACAATTACAGAATTTTAAAAACCACATCCATCCAGATAGGTAGGGCAGGACAGAAATGCACAAAATGCCGGTCCTACACCCATGTGTGATGTATAAAAATTCAGAGGGAATATTTTGGGAACAAGGAGTCCCAGCCCAAGGAGTCACACCAGGCCCCCCAGCCCAGGGCTCCAGTGCCAGGAAGATAAGTCCCCACAATTTTTGGCTGCAAAAACCAGTAGGAATTGAGTCAAAGGAAGACACTTCTGGCTTCAGAAGTTCCTCTTAAAGAGCCCACACACGAACTCACATACTCACTCACTCCCTCTGAGCTCTAACACTGGGGTAGCAGCTTAATAGGCACCAGTGAAATACAAGGAGACCCTGAAGTGCCTGGCATCAAGGCAAGCAGAGGCCAAAGTCTCTATGCTAAACCCTTCCCCGCACACAGCTGGCAAGTTGGTGCCATAACTGACACTCCATCAACTTGGCTAACACTGTTTGAGCCATCTTGGAGATCCCCAGGACACCACCCCACCCAACTTTTGGGCCCATCCAAGCTGCTTTTCCATACGAATGGCTGGTCTTGGTTTATGCTTCATAATTTCCTGAATCCTCTCAAAAAGCAACAGCTGTCTCAGTGAGCTCCCAGCTACTCCCTCTCACCCCTGCCCCAGGCCCTGTACTAGCAGCAGCCAGCCTAGATTCACAGATGGGATTTACCTGGGAATCTCCAAGCCCAGCACAAGTAGCAGCCATCTGGGATTGCTTTATAGTGGATACAGGGTGGCCCGAGACAAAACATAGGTGGGGACTGACCTTGACCTGCACCACCCAGGAAATGCCAGAGCATGTGCACCCAGTGAACAGCTACCAACCACCTTGGAGCACCATCACCCTGTCCCCACTGATTCTCCATGGACAGCAGAAGTTGGTGGTCAATGGTCACAGCCAATCCTTGTAGCTGACGGGCCTGGGTAAATCCCTCCCACTCTCTGCCAACAGCAACCAAAGCTCTACTACAAGAGGAGAGTGTACTCAGTCCACACAAAGGGCGCACGTTGAGTACCAAGGGGGAGGCTGTGCCACTGGGTCCTATAGGACATCTACTACATTAGACCACACTACCAAGACAGGGAGTCATAGCAGCTCTACCTAATACAGAGAAACAAACATAGGGAGGCTGCCAAAATGAGGAGACAAAGAAACATGGCCCAAATGAAAAAACAGATCAAAGCTCTAGAAAAAGAACTAAACAAAATGGAGATAAGCAATCTATCAGATGCAAAGTTCAAAACGCTGGTTACAAGGATGCTCAAGGAACTTAGTGAGGACCTCAACAGCATAAAAAAGATCCAGTCAGAAATGGAGGATACAATAATTCAAATAAAGAACAACAATTTAAATTAAAATAACAATAGAGTGAATGAAGCCAAGAATCAAATAAATGATTTGGCACATAAGGAAGCAAGAAACAACCAATCACAAGAAGAAAAAAGAATCCATATAAATGAGGACAGTATAAGCAGCTCCTGGGATAACTTCAAGAGCTCCAACATTCACATCATAGCGGTGTCAGAAGGAGAAGAGGAAAAGCAAGAAATTATAAATTTGTTTGAAAAAATAATGAAAGAGAACTTCCCTAATTTGGCAAAGAAAATAGACATCAAGTCCAGGAAGCACAGAGAGTCCCAAAGAAGATAGATGCAAAGAGGCCCACTCCAAGACATATAATAATTAAAATGCCAAAAGTTAAAGGTAAAGAGAAAATCTTAAAAGCAGCATGAGAAAAGCAGTTAGTTACCTACAGGGGAATTCCCATGAGACTGTCAGCCGATTTCTTAAAAGAAACTTTGCACACTAGAAGGGATCAGCAAGGAATATTCAAAATCATAAAAAGCAAGGACAGGCTTCCAAGATTATTCTACCCAGCAAAGATATCACTTAGAATCAAAGGGTGGATAAAGAGCTTCCCAGAGAAGAAAAAACTAAAGGGGTGCATCGTCATCAAACCATTATTATATGAGTCTACGGCCGTACCACCCTGAACATGCCCGATCTCATCTGATCTCGGAAGCTAGGCAGGGTCGGGCCTGGTTGGTACTTAGATGGGAGACCATTATTATATGAAATGTTAAAGGGACTTATTTAAGAAAAAGAAGATCAAAACTACAAACAATAAAATGGCAATAAATAAACACAAACAATTGAATCTAAAAAACAACTAAGCAAGAAGAAGAACAGACAGAATCATGGATATGCATAGCCTTTTTGTGGTTTCCAAATGGGAGGGGCTAAGGGGGAATGGGTGAAAAAGTGAGGGAATCAAGAAGTACACATAGGTAGTTACAGAATACCCATGTGGATGTAAAGTACAGTATAGGAAATGGAATAGCCAAAGAACCTATACACATGACCCATGGACATGAACAATGGTAAGGGGATTGCCTGAGGGAATGGAGGGTGCTGAGTAGAAGGGAATAATGGGGGGAAATCTAGGACAACTGAAATAGCATAATGAATAAATTATAATTTTAAATATAAAAATAAAACAGAGCATCTAAGGTACAAAAAAAAAAAAAGAAATAAAAGAAGATCATATTTAGGGTACTTGCATTCTAGGAATTCAATGGGAAATTTCCCTGGGGTTCTCATTCTTTTACCTTAGTATTCCTTAAAGGACCAAAATTATTGAAATAAGTAAGGAAATGCCTACATTCCATAGTCTAGATTCAATACTCTGGAAGGGGCAGATATATAACCATATTGCATGCCTAAAATGCAACATTAGAAGCTTATATTTTCTCAGTGGACCGGTGTCTAATGCTCTGGCTTTTGCCAAAGGGTTCACAAAAGACATGTATAGATACATATCACATTTCTTGTGATGCCCCCCATCATTAAGGCATAAATTTTAGTAACAGTCTATAATGTATGGATGAGTTAGTACAAGTGTCCCTGTCTACAAATAAGAAAGATAAACAGGATCTGGACATGGGCAGCCAGAAATTTAAAAACTACTACTAGCTACTCTGCTTATGAAATAACCCTAGAAGTGGAAGTAGCAAGTTATTTTAGTGTGGGAATCTGAATTTCGAGAATTAGGTAGTCAACCCTCAGGAAGGCTTCAAGTTAAACGACTAGCAGGGATGACTTTATATAACATCGTGGAAAGTTCTTACAAGAAAAGTATTGAAAACCTTCCAAGCAAAGCTTGGGGGACTCTGAGATAAACTTATGGAAATATCTAAGGTTACCCAGTGAAAAAGACATACTCTACTTACCATACCACCAGAACATGTTTCCTACTATACTCCGCAAGTTTCTGTGGCTACTGTGACCAAAGTATCTGCAAGTAAGATGGTAAAACAAACACAATAAAAATGTATTCTCCTTTGTACTTGAATGAATCCCCAGAACTATACACTGACATAATATGGGTCACCTTAGTGGTCTGAGCAGTGGTTTTACTTTGACTTTAGTCAACATCCCTGGAATTTACTTTAATGGGGTTCCATCCCATGACCTCCCAATAGTTCCCCATTGCAGAGATAGCTGCTTGAATGAACTCGGGAAAATTGCTTCACTGCTATTAACATACAGAGTTAACTTAATTTTCCACTTGCAGATAATCACCCTGAGGTGAGTTATAAACTTAACTGTTTCATCGTATACTTTTTTTAATCTAACCACAGAAGCTGAATTAATTTTTTTCTAAATCGATATATTTAGCCCCCTATTGTAATGAAAGCCAAACCTCTTTGTTTGCTCAAAACCTATGAGAGTCAACTATGAGTCTGCAGCAAACATTCTAGAGCGTGAAGGAAAGACATGGTGTTAACTGTTCCTCTAAATGAGATATGTGAAAGAATCAGAAAAACCTGTTATTTTAAATTCAAAATTGACTTTTAATTACAATCTGTTTATAGTTCTTCCCAACAATATCACTGGTGCTCCCCAATGCCAGGTAAGGAAATGAAAAGGAGACAATGGTCAAGGCTCTAGGATGATGAACAGAGTCTGAATTCACCACAATTTCCCCCTAGGAATCTTTCTTCAGAATTTCTTCCCAGCCTCTTAAAACTACACTTAAAAAAAATTCTTTGATCACAGGCCCTTCTACAGCAGAGAAAGTCTCCAGGTGCCTTATTTATCATCTAATTCTTATTAATGCTCTTTCTACTAGAAAAGGTAGTTAAAAGTGACTGAGGTAATTGTTGATTATGGACACAATACAGAACTACTCAACCTCTAGGTTACAAATGAAAACACTGAAAAACATTGGTCTGTTCTCTTTAACTCTCAAATGGCTGCCTCAGGGGGAAAAAACCAGCAAATTTAAGCTGATTTTGCTACTGCTCTGTAGGAGACTGAATTAACAGCAATTTTTAACTTAATGCCAAATGTGAGTCAGGTTAAACCAAAGATGTCAGACCAAACCAAGTGCAAACTCCATCCTAGCCTGGATCAGTGACACTCACCAGAACTCAAATGTGTGGGGAGAAAGAACAATTTAAATAACAGTCTTCACTAAACTTGATTTGTTCACCATCTCCTTCTCCAAAACCTTTCTTGTCACACCTCTTACACCTGAGAAAGTGGCAATCCATTCACCTAACCATTTGCTCAGTCCAGAAAGATTAATGCTCTAACCTCCCAGATGCAGACAAGGACCAAGTCCTATTCATTCTACTTCCAATGCAGGGTAGGGCAAAAGTAGGCTTACAGTTGTCTGCATGGAAAATAATATAATAATTAATAATACAAAAATAATTATAATACAAGAATAAATTATTTCATGTAGTCACAACTGTAAACCTACTTTTGCCCGGTATATCATTTAACTTTTTTAATTATTGATTTTAAAGAAAAAGGAGAAGGAAGGAGAGAAAGAGAGATCACTTGGACATTTTAGTTACTTAGACATTTGTTGGTTGTTTCTTTATGTGCTCCAACAGGGGACACAACCTTAGTGTACTTGGTGCTTTAGGATGATGCCCTAATCAACTGAGCTACCCAGCCACAGCTCCATCCTGTATATTTTGAATTCATCTACCACTTTTTCTCCTACCATCACCCTAATCCAACTCATCTATATCTCCCACCTGCAATAACTTCCTAACTGGTCTGCTTCCTTCCATCTTGAATTCTATCAAATTCCTCAGGTATATGTATACATAACTTAACTTGTTTTTTGGGTGTTTATCCCCTCAGAATGAACACTTCATAAAGGCAAAGACCATGTCTAATTTTTTTTTAATTGGGGTATTCCTGGTGCTGCATACAGTACAGTATCTGGCATATAGTAGGCCTCAACAAAATTTTTGAGAATGAATGAATGGTTTGTAGAATTCCTGCAAGACAAAAGTCATATCCATGGCAGACAATTACAGCTTAGTAATTGTCTATTTTCGTAAGTCCTTTTTCCCCCTCAGAGTCACGGAAGCTAATTCCTGAATGAGAATTGAGTCTTTTTTTTTTTTTTTTCCCTTCCTTCAGGCTGATTATTGTATGGTGGCCTTTTGGCAGCATCTCTTAGGCAAAAATCAGAGTGAGTATGACTAGATGGAATGTATCCAAACTGAGCTGACCCCTTTCTATTTAATGCTTTGGAAAGAGATGAAGAAATTTTATGGAGAAACACACACACACACACACACACACACACACACACACACACACCCTTTGAGACACTACTGCCATCTGGTGGCAGTAATCCTAATCCGCAGGCAACCAAAACTCCCTCTATATCCTGTCTCAATTTTTCTAAAATTTTTACCTTTTTAACCTTGATATGTTTCCTTTGATCCATCATGTATTCCTTCTGGACATGCATGTCCATCCATTCTAGGAACTTTTCTCGTTATTTCTTTGAAATTTTCTCTGGTCTTTTTGTAATTCCTATCATTTGTATGACAGAACTCCTGAATTGATCTTGTTATGTTCCCATCCTTTTTCTCCCTTCCTGGTTTTACTTTGCACTACTTTTTGAGAGGTGACTCTTTTGGCTCCAACACAATCTCATCAAAGGCATCTACTGATAAAGCACTAACTTTGGGACAGCCTCAGTAGCCTCTTAGATGGGGAAGGGCAAAGTTGAAATATTTATGAAGTATTGAAGTCTGGTTTAAAGTAGGTCTTCCAATGGTAGGGCTCAATTAGTAATGGACAAGGATAACCTTTAGTGCTTACTAAGGTCACCTTCATCTTTCTGACTGTATTTTTATGTTTTTATTAACCTAAAAATGAGGGGTCCTTACTAGGTGTCTCAAAAGTTCCTATACCTGCTTTACCTGTCTATTAATCAATGGCACATGAGCCACTGGAGGTGGGATTGGGAAGATGTACTACTACAGAAAATAGTCTAACATGACAGTCAACCAAAAAAAAAAAAAAAAAAAATCATCAGAAAGGTGGTAGTAAATCAGCAGAAACTGTCTTCAAGGAGTTAATGTCAGAAAATGTGTCTGAGGAGCCAAAGTATCCAGTAAAGCCAATAATTTAGAGATTTAATCTGCTGCTCTGGCTGTCTAGGTCCAATCCTCAGAGTCTCACTCAGAGGGACCATTATCAGCCTCGTCTTAAATAGCCAGACACCACCTCTTCACTCACCAGGTTAATTTTGCAGACCAACTGGTGCAAAAAGGCGGCTTAGCTGGTGATCAAACGAGCCTGGGCTACAGCTCGGACTCCTAATCTCCCAGGCTTTGATTCACTGCCCAGCTGGGGACGAATCCCTAGGGCCTCCTATATTCCAGTGGGTTATCCTACTCTTCAAGGCCCCACCTGCAGTCTCCTCTCCCCTCCCCTAGGCCTCCTCACCACGAACTCCAGCCACCTCTCTCTCCTTCCCTCTTTCCTATCTCCAAAGGCTCCTAAACTCCCACCCTACCCTTCTTCTCCAAGGCTTCCTATTTCTCAGCCTCGACGGTCAGTCGTATCGCCCCTCCTTCCCATTTGTACCACCTTCCCTGGCTCCTTTCTTATCCTTCCCAAAGCCCTACCCGCTACAGTGGACAGAGGTTCGCCGACCACAGCAGAATTCAAGCCCTTAGTACAAGCAGCGCAGAGGCCCCGCCCACCTTGAGGATGCCCAAATTCTCCCGCCCTCTGCAGGCGGAGTCAGAAAGTGATTGGTCCTTATAGTGCGCCTCCCAGGACAGACAGCTCTTCCTACCCAACCCAGATGGTCCACCCGACATCCTCCTCCAGTCCTGGAAAGACCCAGGTTGAGAGGCTGCCTAGTGACTGGTGTAACCAAGTCCTGATTCTGTCCCCACACACTTTTCTTCTCCCAGCCTTTCAGTTTGTTTTGCGAGCTGTGCTTTTAGGGTCTCGTTGTACCTTGCAAGGACAGCTGTGCCCAGATTTGCTTTAAATAGGAGACTGAGTCAGAATTAGTAAACTGGCTGGTCCTTCCTCTACGAAAATTGTCTGCTTTCACGTGTGTTGTTCAAACTTATAAAGAAGTCCCACAAACTGAGCCCATAAACTGAGCTCCAAGATAAATAACAGTAGCTAACACTATTATATACGCTTTATAAAACTTAACTCATTTCTCTGTAGGATATATGTATTTTATCCCTATTTTACAAACAAGCAAACTAAGTTACAGGGAGATTTAAGTGTCTTGTAACGATCAACTATTAAAACAGCTAGTAAGTGGCAGTTAGGATTAGAACACAAGTGTCGGGACTTCTCTGAGGCATATTCCAAACCCACTATATCCACTGCCTTCAGGAGCCTAGGATAAATGCACAATGCAAAAAGCAGCTCAAACTCTTCCCCCGAGTACAAGACGGAGGAGCAAGTGTACACATTGGGGGGACGACCAAGGGATTCTTTGCTTTGGCGCTGTATTCTCTCAGCTTGGTAAGTTCAAAGACGAGGTGAGTTTATTAAGTATACATACAATACGTGGGTATACTTTTAAAATCATTCTTTAAAGCTAACTTTCTTAAATACCAAGGGGAAAACTATTAAGTGACCCCTTATTAAAATGGGGAAAACATGGCTCTTTAATACTAAGACATGCTAAAAACCTTTAAGGAGCAAGCTATCCCTTAGATGTTTGTAAGTAGAACGTGTTTCGTTTCTGTATTAATATTGGAAGAGATAGGTAGCAGCTAGGTAAATGGGTAGCAGCTAGGCAAATGCAACTTTCAAATGATTGAGTAATCACAGAAGTCTCAGCTCAGAGTTCCCAGAAATAGACCTTTTCTCCACAAATAACCATATACGACCTTACATCATATAATTTATAGAATGACTACCAGGAACAAAAATGTTAAGAATTTATTTGCTATCGTAATATTTCTTCTTTAAAATCTAAGTTTGGATAAGGTCTGTGGACAGTTTCTAGTATTGTTAAGGGGGGTTTTATTATTAGGATATAGTGAACTAGACTAAACTTAACATTTTCTATTAAAGTTTTTGGTGAGTTGATTGTAGAGAAGAAGCTCAACCAGCTTGGCCAACAAAGAGGTAGTTTGAATAAGGAATTGTAAGGAAGTGAACTCATCTTTCTTACATACAGAATGGTCTACATGAACACTGAACTTTCCCATTTAGGCGCTGGAAAATGATGGCACCCTTTGGAGAAGTGCTGAAGTGAAAAGGCAAAGGAATGCATAGTGGATCAGATTAATACAGAACAACAGGACTATCAATATATTAGCAATGACTAAGTGAATAAAAATGTATTTTTCATTTCATACCTCAAATTATACCAATAAGGAACTCTGTAAGAATTGTTAGGAGAACTAGTTCCTTTCTTTCTTTTCCTAGGCTTCATACTTAACTCTGCACCTGCTGGGAAACTCCCTCCCCAGATTTTGTTGCAATTTTGTTCATGTTTTGCCAAATAATTCTTATTCTTTTCTTTTCTTTCTTTTCTTTTTTGTTTGTTTGTTTTTTTGTTTTTTTTGGTGTGTCTCCATCCTAAAAGGTGAGCTAGGTAACCAAAGGTCTCTTTACTTTTGAGATGGCAAAAGTAAAGATTGGATAAAAATAACCTTTTCTTCAGATTCTGGATGCTAATGATCTTCAGTATGGTGCCTTAGGCAAATATTAATTCTGGCTCTGAAAGAAGTGAGTATGAAACACTCTTGTGTTTTGTTCATTTGGGCATTATACACACACACACACACACACACACATATGTGTGTATCAGTGATATGATTACAACTTATTGTTAACAAAATTACTTCTATATTATTCTTTTACTACCTTTGGCCCAAATGATGACACAGACCCACAATAAAAACAAAGTTGTTGTTGTTGTTGTTGTTGTTGTTGTTGTTTTAAAAAGGCCAGGTCAGGATTATCCAGCTCAGAATTCTAACAGTGGATCCAAAAGACTAGTTTGGAGAACTGGATTGCCTTCCCTGATGTTAACCTGTGAATTCAACAGGACAGCATCCTGTAACTCTCCCTGTATAGAATCAGGATTGTGAACATACTACTACTATTGTGACTGCCATTTATTTGCTTTTGACTCTCAAATCTAGATTTACAGTCTGACTTCTGTTCCAAACTCTACATTCCAACTGACTTCTTCATTTCTACCTGGATGTTCTGGGTGTCCCACAGGTATCTCCAACCCAGTGTGCCCAAAGCTGAATGAACTTATCTCCTCCCTCATGCCCTTCCCAGAAAAACCCCTCCCTATTTTTTTTTTTTTTTTGTATTTTTAAAAATTTTATTATTGTTGTATTACATCCATCTCCTTTTTGTTCCCCTCTGTCCCCCTCCCCACCCACCCATTCCCACCCTCCTTCCCTATTTCACCAACTGAACAGTGAGTGCACTCTTAGACTCAAGCCAGGATTAGAGAACACTCCAGGTCTTTTTATCTCTTTACTCTCCCTTCTCACTCATCTAATTATATTGGCCAATTATATTGATTCTACTTGGGTCAGTGTATCAGGCATCTCCATCCCCCTAACCAGTTACTACTGATTGTCTTAGGTCAGACTCCCCAGAATCAGAGTCTAAAGGGGATTTGGGGTGCACACGACCTATTGAGGGAGTGAGGGAGTTTCAAGAGGAACCTTTAATGGAGGGAGAGAAGCAGACTAGGGAAAGGAAAAGAGCCTACCTAACAAGGATGTGGCCTCAGGTAGAGTCTAGTCTGGCCCGATCCACAAGTAAGGAATCTGAAGCATTAACACAGCAGGATTACCCCTCTTGAAGCAATGGAAGTAATCTTTGTAATAACAACCCCCCACCTCCAACAGGTATTGGCTGATGGCAGTCATAACTTCCTGGGCTAGGTGTCTACAGTCAATGGTGGGTAATTCTCTGAAGAGAAGGGCAGCTGTGAACCATTAGAAGCATCCAGAGTCACTGCTAGGGATATGGGCTCTAGCCTGGTGAAAGATCTGGACAGATCATTAACAAATCAACAAACAAGTGCTGGTGCAAAAGTGGAGATAAGGGAACTCTAGTGCACTGCTGGTGGGAATACAGACTGGTGCAGCCACTATGGAAAAACAGTATGGAATTTCCTCAAAAAACTAAAAATAGAACTGCCTTTTGACCCAATGATTCCACTGCTAGGATTATACCCAAAGAACCCTGAAACACCAATTCAGAAGAACCTATGCTCCCCTATGTTCACAGCAGCACTATTTACAACAGGCTGGAAACAGCCTAAGTGCCCACCAGTAGATGACTGGATAAAAAAACTGTGGTACAAGCCCTGGCTGGTAGCACAGTGAATAAGGCACTGGCCTGTGAACCCAAAGGTCACTGGTTCAATTCCCCAGCCAGGGCACATAACCAGGTTGCAAGCCAGGTCTCCAGCCAGGTCCGTGGTTGGAGGCAGGTGAAAGGCAACCATACATTGATGCTTCTTTCCCTCTCTGCCTCCCTTCCTTCCTCCCTCTCTGGAAATAATAAATAAAATCTTTTTAAAAAATTTAAAAAAAAGCAAGTGGGGAAACAAAAGCTACTGAAGCACACAGAGAATAGTCAGCCAGAGAGTAGGAAAAGAAAGTTGGGTGTAATAGAAACAAAGATAAGAATTTCAAGAAGGAAGGGGTTTGTGCATCCCTGTCCATTGCAGCATTATTCACAAGGGCCTGTATGTCTAAGGATGGATAAATGAATTAAGAAAATGTGGTAATTACATACAGTGAAATATTATTTTAATAGCCTTTAAAAAGAAGGGAATCTGTTTTATGATACATCATGGATGAGCCTTGAGGACATTATGCTAAGTGAAGTAAGCAAGTCACAGAAGGGCAACTACTGTATGATTCTATTTATATGAGGTATTTAAAATAGTCAAACTCATAGAAACAGAAAGTAGAATTGTGATTGCCAGGAGTTGCAGGGAATGGAGGAAGAAGAACTGCTCTTCAATGGTGAGTTTCAGTTTTACAAAATGAAAATATTCTAGAGAACTTTTTAACAATGTGCATAAAGTTAACCCTACTGTACAATACACTAAAAAAGAAGAGGTTGTTTAAAGGGTCTTCCTCCCAGATGAAATAAGAACTGGTAAGTGTGCGTACATTGTATCTAACAATTAGGCCTTTATTGATCATTTTTGTGAAAGCATTTTATCAAAATATTAAAACCGCTTCATTAGTGGTTGTGATGACAAAATGAATTGGTTAACAGGTGAATGGAAGGTGAGGAAATAGAAACAGTATGTGAGCCCCACTTCTGCAAGAAGCTTGGCCACAAAGGATATGACTTTTTTCTAGGTGGCACAATATTAAGAGAAGATTGATTTAGGGCCCCTTTTTTTTGCTTCCATTAGCTCAGGGGTCATAGTCCTTCACTGACTATTATGTAATGTCTACAACAGTCATTTCACATATTTTGTCCAGTTTTCTAATTGTTTACTGTAGGAGGACATTTCTCATGTCAGTTAAAATGGGCAGAATGGAGTCTCTTTTATGCGTTTAATTTTTTTTAAATCATTTTGAAAATAACAAGTAAATAAAATGGAGAGGAAGTCAACAGAAAAAGATCATTCATTCACCTTCCAGACCCTCCCCTTTTTCAATATCTCTGAGGATTCCTTAAAGGTCAATTTTTATAATCTCTTAATACCTGACATTCACTTTCTGCATCCTCATGAATTGGGTTCTGACAGCACTTGCCTGGACTAGCTAATAATTTGTCATCCTCCAAGGCAGTATTTTAAGAATATTTTTCAACATATGAATGTAGAAGCAGCATATTTTCCATCATAAAATTGAATGTTTTTCTTTATGCTCATAGTCATATATCAGCTGACTCCTCAGCCTTTCTTTTGAACTCTTCCAAGTGAAACTCCATTCATAAAAGAGCTTTAGTAAGTGATAGAATGATCAACTTCCCAAAGTATGTACTTTATTCATTCTTTCAGGGTATATGAATGAAAAATGCTCAGTCTTTCTTTGTCTGAAAATATCTTTAGCTCTCCTTCAGCTTGGCTAGGGATAGAATTCTAGATTGAGCATTATTTTCCATTGTGTTTTGGTTTCTAATTATGCTGATGTTTATTGTCAGTCTACTTTTTGTGTCTTCATAGTTAATGTGTCATTTCTCTCTTCCACTGAAAATTTCCTGTTTGTATTTGGATATCAGAAGTTTCACTACAATGCATCTAGCTATACATTTATTTTGCGTAGCTCTGCCCAGAACCTAAGGATTCGTGCCTTTCATCACACTGACAGTAATCCCAAATCATGAGACCTTTTATCCAGTACATTAATGCTCTTGTGTATTATTTTCTTTTGCTGCCGTAATAAAATACCACAAATTTAGTGGCTTAAGACAACACAGCTGATATCTTACAAATCTGTAGGTCAGAAGTGCAACACAAATCTAACTGGACTAATATTTAGGTGTCAGTCAACCTATGTTCCTTTCTTGTCTCTCTAGGAGAAAATCCCTTTTCTTACCTTGTCCAGCTTCTAGGCCACATTCCTTGCTTCATGCCCTCTTCCTCCATTTACAAGTCCAGCAAAGTAAAATCTCTTTGACCCTATTATCATGTGGCTTCTGACCACGGCCAGGAAAGGCCCACTTTTAAGGACTCATTTGATTACATTGGGCCCGCTGAAATAATCCAGGATAATCTTCCCCTCCCAGGATTCTTATATCTATTCACATCGGCAAAGTCCCTTCTGCTTTGTAAGGTAACATTCACAAATCCCATGGTTTAGAATATAGACATATTTGGAGAACCATTATTTGGTTTATCATACCTTGGGACCTCAGCATCTAATACCAAAGTCTCACCCAAGTTTTAGTGAGTGTTTCTGAGGGTCTTGAGTTCTCTGGTTCCAACTACCTTGTTGAGAGGATTGGCTATCACTTCTACCACCAGTACCCACTGTGAGATTGTCATTCCTTTAGACACAACAGTTATTTAGATTTATAATGTTGGTCATTTGGAGCCATTGGGGTCATAAGACTACACAGAAGCAGAGGAGAAAGGAAAGAAAAAAACAAACTGTTTCCCGACTCTGTGGTTATATTTTTTCCCTTCAGTTTTGGAATATAGAAAATAATTCCAGAGTCTCAAAGTATTTTTGTAAATATAGAGCCTTTTCTCTTTCTAAAACTAAACCTTCTTTCCAAAGAAATTCATAACAAGGCCATTGTATAGCTGATGGGTAAGTCCCATTCTGTCTCCATTTTTGTTACCTCCTTTTCCTCTCACTCTCCACCACTGGTGCACCTGCCCCAAACTCCTATCAAAACAACGAAAGCCCTTGTGCATATCAATCCATTAGTCAAAACAACTATAGTCCTCGTGCATAGCAATACATGCATGTGGCTTACCAAAATGGTCCTGTTCCCACTGATTCTCTAAAATTCCAATTTATGAATAGATTTGGAGATTAGTTAAGATACCTTTCTGAAGAACCATGGACATGGACAACAAGTGGGATTGACTTTAGAGGGAACTGGGTAGGTGGGGAAGGGGGACAGAGGGGAGGAAAAAGGGTATGGATGTAATACAACAACAATTAATTTAAATTATAAATAAAAGATACCCTTCTGTGGAATTAATGAAAGATTACAGGTTTAAACACAGTTTAGTTGGGAGATTCACTCCTGGGTTATTTTCCTACAACCTACAACTTCAAGAGACTACAATATCAGAGATTATTTTTTTTATCTTACCTAGAACCAAAGTCTCTCCAGATTTGACTCTGTTTGACTTTTCTCCAGATCCTCCTTACATCATTCTGATCCCCACATATCATCAGTTCCTACAGTTCTTCTGTAGGCTAATTCCTCTTTTGCTCTGCTCAGGCTATGCAGAGCTCTGTCATTGGTTATCAGACTGTAGGCAAAAAAAGGGTGATGGAGGTATGTCTGAAGGAAAACAAGAGTTGTCTTTCAATGAATCTATTTCAGGTGAGTTCATATATGGTCTCCAAGTAGGAGAAAGCTGCTTTCCTCTGTCAAGAGGAAATAAACAACTTCTTCTGGCCAAGATGATTTAGAATTGTGAGCTCAAGGTTCTCAGGCTCATGAACCTAAATATGTCTTGCCCAGGTGTTAAGGTCTCACATATTTTTCCTATTTGGGAAAGACTTTTACATGGAAGACCTGCTGAAGCTATGCATTGAATCTCTTTTGCAGTTCTGCCACTCTGGATCTAAAACCTAATTTTCAACAGTGTCTAATGTACTGCTATAAGAGATGGGAATCTTTTTTTTTTTTTTTTTTTTTTTAATTTTATTGTTGTTGTATTACATCCATCCCCTTTTTGCTCCCCTCTGTCCCCCCACCCACCCACCCAGAGATGGGAATCTTTATGGCTGCCACAGAAATCCAATGGCTTTCATAACATTTCTAAATGGGCAATTAACTGTTTTGAACTATTGTTTTTCTTCTTGCAAAGTTTGCAATGCTGCCAAAGGCAACCAGTCTATCCCCCAATTCATATTATTACCATTTCTTCCATACCAATCAAGTACAGCATCCACTCAGTACCCCAAAGCCTTAACTTCCACCTGCACTTCATCCCAATTAACCATAGTCAAAAGCTTTAGTAACCATGATGCATACCATTATAGAGCAGGGATTATGTATCCTACTTACCATGAGGAAAACCTTTCCTTTGCCTCCAGTAGGTGGGCTATCCAAATCTAAAACCCTATTTTGAGGAGCTACTCTTTTTTTATTATTGATTTTTTTAGAAAGAGAAATAATTGATTTGTTACTCCACTTATTTATGCATTCATTGGTCGATACTTGTATGTGCACTGACTTGGGATGGAACCCATAACCTTGGCTTATTGGGGTAACGCTCTAACCAACTGAGCTACCCAGCCAGGGCGAGGGTCTACTCTTAAAGACCACTTCTGGGTCTAGCATCTTCTAACTGAGGGTCCTAAGAAAACAAACGTTGAAGTAAAAGATGTATACTAATGGTTGGATTGATGGGTATAATTCCAGGTGAGAAAGTGTGAGAGAAAAGGGAAGTGAGGCAGGAAAAAAAAAGTGACAATAAATACAAGAGATATGTTACCAAGATGACCATAGCTTCATTTCAAACAAAGATAGCTGCTTCATTTTCCAGGGCATCTCCAGAAAGTACTTAAGAAACTACTTCCTCTCAGAATCACTGATCACACAGGATGGGGAGTGAGCAATTCTGGCTTCTTTCTGTCTCCATCTCTCATCACTTAAGGTTTACCCCTGTCCCAGACATTCATTCCTCTGCACTTGTAGATTCCATTACCTAGTGCCTCTAGGTAGCTTCATGGGAAGACAGAGCCTGTGTATACCATTATGGCTCATTTTCAGGTGCTTCAGCCTTCCTCCTAGTTAGTATTACATGTGGGGGCCCCTCAGTTTGTGGGGGCCAGATGGCAGCTGGAGCTGTGCCTTTATGACTATGGGATAACTCACAGTGCCTGCCATTAGTGACTACTCAGCAAATGTTAGCTATTAATAATAATAATAATTAAGTGAATTTTTTGTGTGATTATTATGTGACATGGCTGTTAGAAACATTTTCCCACCCCTTCTAAGGCTTTGTTAAGCACTACTAGACTTAGTTAGCACTCTGACACAGAGCCAGACACATCTCAGCAATTCAACAGTGCTGTGGGCTGAAGTCCATCCGCAGCAGCAAGGGCCCAGCCAGGCAGCCAGGCAGCCAAATGGTTTTTACAGCAAATTCACAATAGTTGTGGCCACCAGTGGGCAGCACACAGCTACGCAATGAAGCTGAGTATTTTGCCTTTATAAAAATATGACTAATGATAATGCCTTCCATTGCCTAACTACCTTAAAATATTCTCTTAAACATTTAACTGTACCTGAAACCCACTAAGGAAACAAATTTGTTTTTTATTATATAAGTTGTAGATTTATGTAGTTGGAGGATGATTTTCCTATTCACAGTCATAGATTTGCTTCTGAAACTATAAATACATGAGCTCTCAAATGTCAACTATCTGAAGGGTAGTATTTTCTTTTGGGAAATATGCTACATCATCCTTTGAGTTAAGGTTAATCACAAATAAATATCCTTTATTTAATGAATAATTTAAATCTTAGTCTTGTCACCATGGGAAAGAGGACTCCCTTCCCCATTTTTTCTTTATGAGGCACTCAGCACTACAAAGCTAATGTTCACTTCCCTCAAGGGAACAACAGCTCTTGACAAGTGGAACTATTTCAGCCAAGAAACTGCAGTTCTCTGTGACAAAAACAGCTTTAATATTCTGTTTTGATTCATGCTTAAAATATATGGAAAGAATTTTTACTTCAAGGTAAGTCTATGTACTAATAAATGTTAATAGACAGGCGCCTTGAGACTGTGAAAAAAGTGAATTTGTGGCTTTCAAAATATGCTTTTTGCTTTTCTGAGAGCACGAGTTAAGCTTTTAAAAATAAAACTGGTAGAATTTATTCCATCTAATAAAAAAATGTAAGCTGTAACATGGGGTGATTTCTACTAAATTTCCTAAATCAGGCTTTTCTTGTTGATGACAAATGTTTATCATAAGAGTCTGATCTTTGCATTGAAACCATTTGATAGCCTTGTTGCCCCAGTTCCCAGATCGACATCACCATTAATTACCTGAGTACAGTTATGGCTTTTTCAGCTCTGATGTTTGGACTTGCACCTCAAACATGGCATGGGGCACCTGTCTAGATGCCTCAGGCCACCCCCAACAACTACCAGCTGGGACTATTCCAGCTCCTAGCCCCACCCTTCTGAGACCACCTTTGGTCCCAGGAGAAGGGTGGGATATGGACAGGACAAGGAGCCAGGGGCCATTACAGTTGCAAAGCAACATGTGGTAGAGTTAAGTGGAAAGTGTTGAGCTGTAAGTGGGGAGATATGAAAAAGAAAGACAGCCACGGAACCAAGAAGAGAGGAGAACATTCCTTAAGCATCTCTTCATTCCAAGCGCTTTAACATTAAGACATTTGATCTCCACAAACCTTTGATGAAACCATTATCTTAATTTGTATAACTTTGTAAATAGATTCCTTTTCAAAGTCACTTAGATATAGATGTCTTAGGGAAAGTCAGTAGTTCTGTGTGGTACTTACATACATGGATGGATGGTATGAGACAGTGGTAATAAGTGAATGGGAAAGCTAGAATTCACCCAGATAAATGGAAAGCCTTATTAAACCATGTCCTTTTCACTACAGTAGGCTAGCTTAAGTCCTTGTTAGCTCTGTTACCAAAGACAAGTGTACCTAACCTCTCTACCTGAGTTTTCTTGTCTTTAAAGTGGAGGGGGAGGGGAGTGATGTCATCACACCTCCTGCAAATGTTCTGTTACAACCAAAAGAGACAGATTCTCCTGTATGTGAGATAAGGGACAGCCAAAATAGTCAGGAGTTTGTAGCCCAAGGAAAGAGCCACGTGGAAAGAGCCAGAAGAAAGGGGTGGCTAGCAGGAAGCCCAGACAATGGCACCAGAAGCCTCAAGCCTCCTTTTAGTATCCAGGGCTTCATCCTCTATGGCAGGCTTTCCTGTAAAAAGCCAGATAGTAAATGTTTGCAGCTTCACATGGTCTCTGTCACAGCAACTTCACTACGCCCAAATGTAGCCGCAGACAGTAGGTAAAGGAATGGGCATGACGGGGCGCCAATAAATCTATTTATGGACTTTGGAAAAAACAACAAAAACCCGAAAGTTTGTTAGTTTCAATGAATTAACGTAAAGAAGACATTCATACAACCTTTTGAAACTCTTCCTTAAGGCTAAATATAATTAATATTATAAATGATATCAGATAAGAAGATATATATTAAACATTTTAAATCAGAGTATCTCGATCTTTGCACTGTTGACATTTGTGGTGAGAGAACTCTTTGCTTTGGGAGCTGACCCGCACATTGCACAGTGTTTAGCAGCAATCCTGGCCTCTACCTAGCAGATGTCAGTAGCACCCTCCCCTCCGTTTGTGTGCGACAACTAATAATGTCTCAAGACACTGCCAAATGTTCCCTGGGAGGCAAAATTGACCTACTTCCCACTGAAAACCACTGTTTTAAAGGATTCCCTGTAAACACGAAGTAAATATGGCCCTACAGCAAAAAACTAAAACAAAGTAAGGACCTTTAAGAAATGAGCATTCCTTTCAAATTTGCATACAGGAAGTATTTTCTGTGTACTATGTAATGTTAAGGAAGTTGCATGTGTGACAACCACAAAAAAAATTATTATTAAATATTTGTATAACTTTCATTTGTAACTTTAGTACCGTAAAACCTAGCTCATCCACAGAACTCCAAGAAACACAGCTTTTCACCACAGTACACATTACATACCAAATCATATTTGTAGCAGACTGCACCACATAATTTTTAAGATGGTATCCAGAAGCAAGATTTGCAAAAAATTTTGGTATGGTAATGTTTATTATTTCACATATAAACTCAGAGCCCATAAAGAATTTCCTGTTTGGTTTAGCCAAATAATGGAAAGACAAATGCTTATATTCATTATTGGTATATAGTGAACCAAAATGAAATACTTGTATTTACTGTTAAAGATATGGTGAGTTAGTTGTAGGGTGAGAATTCTTGAGTACATAAGTTTTGTAATTGTAGTAAAGCATATTTATTGTAAAACAGCAAATATTTTCCTGCTGAAAGTGCAATTTTTTTCTTTTTCGATTTTTTAAAATTTAATTTTATTGTTTTATACATCTATCCCCTTTTTCCTTCCCTCTGTCCCCTTCCCCACCCACCCATTCCCTTCCAAAGTCAATCCCACTTGTCCATGCCCATGGTTCTTCCATACTAGTTTCTTGACTAAACTGCTCCCCTTCTTTGCCTTCCCCTCCTTTTCCCTCTCCCCCTTCCCTTCCTACTCCCCCCTCCCCCCTCTCCCTTCCCCCTGCTCACTGAAGGTCTATTTACTGTATTCATGTATCTGGTTCTGTTTTGCTTGTTGTTTGTTTTGTTCATTATGGGCCTGAAATGGGTGAGATCATACGGTATTTGTCTTTCACTGACTGGCTAATCTCACTAAGCATAATACTCTCCAGTTCCATCCATGTCGTTGCAAAGGGTAGGAGTTCATTCTTTCTTTCTGCTGTGTAGTGTTCCATTGTGTAAATGTACCAAAGTTTTTTTACCCAATCATCCACTGATGGGCACTTAGGCTGTTTCTAGTATTTGGCTATTGTAAATAGTGCTGCTATGAACATAGGGGTACATAGGTTCTTAGAGTACATTAATTTTTTTACCATCAAAAAATCTGCCAAGATCAAAACTATAATGAAAATGGACTACCCTTGGACACACGCAGGATTGGTGTAGAACTCACAGCAGTTACCAAGGGCTACGATACTCAACTCTTTATTTTCCCATGGACCGGAAAAAGAAGGAGTGCCGGTGCCATTCACAGAAACACTGAAATGAAAAGCCAGAGAGATACATAGTGAGTCAGATAAAAATAAAATGCAGCAAGACATATCAATAAGTTCTACCAAGCAACCAAAAAATAAAAAAAAATAAAAAGAAAGATCTGTAAATGGATCCAATCATAATGAACAATTAAATAGAATAGAATTAAGTGTGTATTTTCTAATTTGGGCCCAAAACAAAATCTTTATACTAGCCTTTCTCTAGTTTCACCTCCCTGCTACCCAGTACCAGGCAACCACCATTCTACTCTGTTTCTATGAGTTTGACTTTAAAAAAATTTTTTGATTATACATATGTGATGCCATGCAGTATTTGTCTTTGTCAATTTTATTTCACTTTGCTTAATGTTGTTGCAAATACCAGGATATTATATATACATGATATATATGTATGTGGTATATATCATATATATTATATGTGATATATATATATATATATATATATATATATAATATATATTACATTTTCTTTAACCATTCATCTGTCAGTGGACACATACATTGTTTGCATACCATGGCTACTGCAAATAGTGCTGCAATGAACATGGGAGTACAGATAGTGATTTCATTTCCTTTGGATATATACCCAGATATGGGATGGCTGGGCCATGTGGTAGTTCTATTTTTAATTTCTTTGGGAACCTTTAGACTATTTTTCATAGTGTCTGTATCATATTACATCCCAACAACTGTGGATAAGGTTTTCTTTTCTCACATCCTTGCCAGTATTTATCTTATCTTTTTGATAATAGCCATCCTGACAGGTGTAAAGTGATATGTCATTGTGATTTTTTATTTGAATTTGCCTGCTAATTAGTAACATTAAGCACACTTTCATATACCTTTTGGCTATTTTAATTTTTGGAAAAGTGTCTATTCTGTTACACTAAACATTTTTAAAATTGGATTATTTCTTAATTTTTAATTTTATATTTTTGCTGTTTAGTTGTAGAAGTTCCTTGTATAGTTTGGATATTAACCCTTTATTGACTATGTGGTATGCAAAGATTTTCTTTTCTTTTTTTTTAAGATTTTATTTATTATTTTTAGGGAGAAGGGAAGGGAGAGAGACATCAATGTATGGTTGCCTTTCACCTGCCTCCAGCTACAGACCTGGCTGGAGACCTGGCTTGCAACTTGGTTCGTTGGCTGGGAATCGAACCAGCAACCTTTGGGTTTGCAGGTCGGTGCCTTATCCACTGTGCTACCTACCAACCAGGGCTCTTTTCTTTTCTTTTCTTTTTTAAGTATATTTTATTGATTATGTTATTACTTGTCCCAATTTTCTTCCTTTGTCCCCCTCCCCTTTTGCCTACCTGCTACCCCCTTCCCTCCAGCAATCCCCCCACCCTAGTTCTTGCACTTGGGTCATGCATGTAAGTTCTTTGGCTTCTATATTTCCTATACCATTAACATCCCCCTGTCTATTCTGTACCTACCAATTATACTTCAAATTCCTGTACTGTTTCCCCATTGTCCCCCCTCCCCCCTCCCTGCTGATAACTCTCCAAATGATCTCTACATCTATTATTCTGTTCCTGTTCTAGTTGTTTACTTTTTGTTTTTGCTTGGCGATGAACTCCTTTAGCTTTACCTTGTCTGAGAAGTACTTTATCTGCCCATCCATTCTCAATGATAGCTTTGCTAGATAGAGTAATCTTGACTCTAGGTCCATGCTTTTCATCACTTTGAATACTTCTTGCTCGTCCCTTCTTGCCTGCAAAGTTTCTTTTTGAGAAATCAGCTGATAGCCTTATAGGAACTCCTTTGTAGGTAACTCTCTTCTCTTGATGCTTCTAAGATTCTCTCTCTTTATTTTTTGGCATAGTAATTATGTGTTTTGGTGTAGTCCTCTTTGGGTCCAAATTGTTTGGGACTCTCTGTGTTTCCTAGCTTGTATGTCTATTTCCTTTGCCAAATTAAGGAATTTTCTTTTCATTATTTTTCACACAAGTTTTCAATTTCTTGCTCTTCCTCGTCTCCTCAAGAGCCCTATGATTCGAATGTTGGCACTTTTGGAGATGTTCCAGAGTCTTCTTATTCTCTCCTTGCTTTGTTTTGTTTTTTGAATTCTTGTTTCTTCATTCTGTTCTAGTTGAATGTTTATTTCTTCCTTATGTTCCAAATCGTCGATTTGAATCCCAGCTTCCTTCCCTTCCCTGTTGGTTCTCTGTGGATTTTTTATTCCACTTAGTGTAGCCTTCATTTCTTCCCTTATGCCCTTGCCATACTCAGTGAGTTCTCTGAGCATCCTTATCACCAGTGTTTTGAACTCTGCATCTGATAGGTTTGCTATCTCCATTTTGTTTAGATCTTTTTCTGGAGTTTTGTTCTGTTCTTTCATTTGGGCCATATTTCTTTGTCTCTGTTTGGCAGCCTTCCTGTGTTTGTTTCTGTGTATTATGTAGAGCTGCTTTGACTCTCCTCCCTTAATGCACCTGTTAAGTTGTACAAGGTGGAGCCTAATATCATTGCCAGGGCATCTGCTTCGCCACTTTATGGCTCAGTATGTGGGGGAGGAGTTGGAGAGGGGACACTGGTGCTACTTGACTGCTGGAGGCTTGCTCAGCACTTGCTGCATTTCCAGTCACTTAACCCCCTTCCCCTCTGTGACTGGTGCCCTTCTAGCTGTACCTCTAGTGGTGGTTCCTAGAGTGGGTGAGTTTGTGCAAGACATCCTAGTGCTGTGTGGGGCTTTTCAATGGACTCTCCTGAGAGACCAGCAGTTTCTTACACCAACCCTAACCCCCACTGGGTCTTACAGACAGAAGTTATAAGGTTTTATTTTCCTGGCTCTGGAACCATAGACTGCATAGTCTGGCCTGGGGCTGGGATCACTCTCTCCCAAGGTATCCTGCCCGATTTTTATCCACATGTAAATGTGAGACCATCTGTTTCACCAGTCACCACTGCCAATGCCTCACCATCACCACTGCCTTGCTTCCACCACACCGTATCCTCTCTACCCTGGCTTGCTGTCTCCATTCCTCCTATCCATCTGGATGAATATGGCTTCTTTAAATCCATGGTTGTCGGACTTCCATGCAGATTGATTTTCTAGCAGTCTGGGTGATTTTTGTTTTGAGACTCATTGTGATCTTTCTTATGGTTGTGCAAGGAGGTGAAGTGTGTCTACCTATGTATGCCCTCATTTTGACTGAAGTCTCTGCAAATATCTTCTTCTAATCTGTAGGTTGATTTTTACAATTTGTTAGTTTCTTTTTTCTTTTTCTTTTTTTTTTAAAGATTTTATTTACTATTTTTAGATAGAGGGGAAGGGAGAGAGGCAGAGTGGGAGAGAGATAGCAGTGTATGTTTGCCTCTCATCTGCCTTCAGCTACAGACCTGGCTGGAGACCTGGCTTGCAACCTGGTTATGTTGCCCTGGCTGGGAATCAAGCCAGCAACCACTGGTTTCACAGGCCAGCTAATTTATTGTTTTCTTTATCTGAGTAGAAACGTTTTAGTTTGATAAAGTCCCACTTGTTTGGTTTTTGTTTTTATTGCCTTCGCTTTTGGTATCTAATAAAAAAAAAAAATCATTGCCAAGGCCAGTGTCAGGGAGATTAATGCCTGTGTTTTCTTTCGCAAGTTTTAAGGTTTCAAGTCTTACATTCAAGTCTTTAATCCATTTTGAGTTAATTTTTGTGTATAGTGTAAAATCCAGTTTTATTCTTTTGCATGTGGATATATAGTTTTCCTAACACCATTTATTGAAGAGATTATCTTTTCCCCATTGTGTATTCTTGGCTCTTTTGTTGAAAACTAGCTGATCATTTATCCATGGGTTTATTTATGGGCCATCTTCTGTTCCATTGATCTTTGTGTTTGTTTTTATGCCAATGTGATAGTGTTTTTGATTACTATAGATTTATAATATAGTTTGAAATTAGAAGGTGTGATGCCTCCAGCTTTATTTCTTTTTTCTCAAGATTGCTTTGGCTATTCAGGTATTCAGGGTCTTTTGTGGTTCCACATGAGTTTTTTCTATTTCAATGAAAAATTCCATTGGGGTTTTGGTATAGGTTGCATTGATTCTGTAGATTGCTTTGAGTAGTATGGGCCTTTTAATAATATTAATTCCTTTAATCCATGAACATGAGACATCTTTTCATTTATTTGCCTTCGATTTCTTTCATTAATGTTTTATACTATTCAGTATACAGATCTTTCATCTCCTTGGTTAAATTTATTTCTCAGTATTTTAGTTTTTGATGATATTGTAAATCAGATTGTTTACTTCATTTCTCTTTCTAATAGGTCATTGTTGATGTTTAGAAACAACTGATTTTTGTATATTATTTTATATCCTGCAACTTACTGACTTTTTAAATTAGTTCTAACAGGTTTTTGGTGGAGTCTTCGGGGTTTTTATACTTAAGATAATGTCATCTGCAGAGGCCATTTTATATATTTTCCTGATTTGAGTGCCTTTTACTTCTTTTTCTTGCATAATTGCCCTATGTTGAATAAAAGTAGTGAGAGTGAGCATCCTTGTCTTATTCCTTATCTTATAGGAAAAGAATTCAGCTTTCAACATTGAGTATGATGTTAGCTGTGGGCTTCTCATAAGTGGTGGGGCATAAGTAGGCTTATAGTTGTGAGTAAACAAAAACAGTTTCTTATTCTATTATTATTTATTAATTATTCCATACAAACAACTGTAAACCTATTTTTGCTTCCCCCACTACAGTATATGGCCATTATCATGTTGAAGTACATTTCTTCTATACTCAATTTGTTGAGAGGTTTGTTTTTTTATCATGAAATGATATTGAATTTTGTCAGATGCTTTTTTCTCCACCTATTAAGATGATATGATTTTTATCCTTTATTTTGTTAAAATGGTATATCACATGTATTGATTTGCATATATTGAAACATCCTTGCATTCCCAGGAATAAATTCCACTTGATTATGATGTATGATACTTTTAATGTATTGCTGAATTTGGTTTGCTAATATTTGGTTGAGGGTTTTTGCATCTATATTCATCAAGAACATTAGCCTATAATTTTCTTTTCTTGTAATGTCACTAACTTTGGTATCAGGGTAACATTGGCCTCATAAAATGAATTTGGAAGTATTTACTCTTCTTATATTTTTTGGAGTAATTTGAGAAGATTTGTATTATTTATTTGTTGAATGTTTGATAAAATTCACCAGTAAAACCATCTGGGCCTGGGCTTTTCTTTCTTTCTTTCTTTCTTTCTTTCTTTTTTAATCAGTATGTTCATATTTTCTTTTCTTTTCTTTTTTAAGTTCATGTTGTTCTCTTTTGCAGTTTTATTTATTTAAGATTTTATTTATTATTTTTAGAGAGAGGAGAAGGGATAGAGAGAGAGAGACATCAATGTATATTGAAAGGCAGCCTTTCACCTGTCTCCAGCTACAGACCTGGCTTGCAACCTGGTTATGTGCCCTGACTGGGAATCAAACCAGCAACCTTTAGGTTTGCAGGCTGGTGCCTTATCCACTGTACCACCAGCCAGGGCTGTTCATATTTTCTACTTCATGATTCAGTCTTGGTAGATTGTATGTTTTTAGGAATTTATCAGTTTCTTCTCAGTTATCTAATTTATTGCAATATAATTGTTAATACTACAATTGACCCTTGCACAATATGGGAATTAAAAATGCTGGCCTCCTGTACAGTCAAAAATTCACATGGATTTGAGCTGTGTGGGTCAACTGAACTTCAGTCAATTGAAAAAATTCCCATGTAAGGGGACCTTTAAGTTCACATTCATGTTGTTCAAGGGTCAACTGTAGTTTCTTATGACCCTTATCAGTATTTTTATGTTCAGTTATAATATTTTCTCTTTCATTTCTTATTTTATTTGAGTCTTTCCTTTTCTAATTTTAGCTAAAGAGTTGTTCTCTTGAAAAAGTAAAACTAGCCCTGGCTGGTAGCACAGTGGTTAAGGCACCGGCCTGCGAACCCAAAGGTCGCAGGTTCGATTCCCCAGCCAGGGCACATAACCAGGTTGCAAACCAGGTCTCCAGTCAGGTCTGTGGCTGGAGGCAGGTGAAACGCAACCATACACTGATGTCTCTTTCCCTCTCCGCCTCTCTCCCTTCCCCTCTTTCTAAAAATAATGAAAAAAAAAAAAAAAAAAGAAAAAGAAAAAGGAAAACTATACCACCTCACACCTGTCAGAATGGCAATCATCAACAAATCAACAAACAACAAGTGCTGGCAAGGATGAGGGGCAAAGGGAACCCTGGTGCACTGTTGATGGGAATGTAGGCTGGTGCAGCCACTGTGGAAAACAGTATGGGGTTTCCTTAAAAAACTAAAAATGGAACTGCCTTTTGATCCAGCAATTGCACTACTGGGACTATACCCAAAGAATCCTGAAACACCAATTCATAAGAACCTATGTATACCTATGTTCATAGCAGCACTATTTACAATAGCCAAGTGCTGGAAACAGCCTAAGTGCCCATCAGTGGATGATTAGACCAAAAAACTTTGGTACATTTACACAATGGAATTCTATATAGCAGAAAGAAAGAAGGAACTCCTACCCTTTGCAACAACATGGATGGAACTGGAGAGTATTATGCTTAGTGAAATAAGCCAGTCAGTGAAGGACAAATATCATATGATCTCACCCATTACAGGACAATAATGAACAAAACTAACAACAAGCAAAACAGAA